>JAGKTI010001900.1:39114-74743 GCA_018397915.1 Birgus latro | reverse complement strand
TGTAGGTAATGAAAGTTGATTGGGTCAGTGTAGGTAATGAAAGCTGATTGGATCAGTGTATGTAATGTAGCAGCCGTGGCTCAGTGGGTTTGAGCACTCCGCTCTGGCTGAAGGTCAGAGGTTCGAGTCCACCCAAGGGTCATTGGTAGACATCAGCAAGGGCATCCGGTCATAACGTGCTACACGCTTCAAACCTAAATCCTATAACGTCCAACCCCAGTTTGAACATGGAAACAGAAGAACGAAAAATGAAGATGAAGATGATGATGATGATGATCGTATGTAATGAAAGTTGATTGGATCACTGTAGGTAATGAAAGTTGATTGGAACAGTGTAGGTAATGAAAGTTGGTTAGTCAGTGCAGATGATGAAAGTTGCTTGGTCAGGGTAGGGGATGAAAGTTGTTTGGTCAGGGTAGGGGATGAAAGTTGCTTGGTCAGGGTAGGGGATGAAAGTTGCTTGGTCAGGGTAGGTGACAAAAGTTAGTTGGTCAGTGTTAGTAGTAGTTGTTCCCAAGGCAGTCTGGCTGAACAGCCCTATGGTCAGTATAGGTGATGAAAGCTGGCAGGTCAGGGTAGGTGATGAAAGTTGGTAGGTCAGGGTAGGTGATGAAAGTTGGTTGGTCAGTGTAGGTGATGAAAGTTGGTTGATCAGTGTAGGTGGTGAAAGTTGGTAGGTCACAGTAAGTGATGGCAGTTGGTTGGTCTGTATAAATAACACTCTTGAGGCGGCTGATGATGATGGTGGTTGAAAATGATGACAAGGACGATACAGGCAGGGATGAGGTTAACGACAGAATGGAAAAACAATGATGTGATATTAGCATAGTGTTGTCATTCATTAAGTATTGTTTTGCTTGTTGTGTGAGTCAGTTCAGGAAATGCTGGTGTAAATGAGGGTGGTGAGGGCACTTCCCCATGTGTTGGTCATGTTTGAGGGTACTGTACTTAGTGAAATATGTAGTGTTTTATCTGCATATAAATTTGGTCACAAATGTAAGTGCTTTGTCAGTGATGTGTGGGTGGGGGAAAGTAATGAAACTGCGATCTTTGTTTTATATAGACAGATAGATAGTATAAGTTTCAGTGGTCAGTGGGGAGCACCCACCATCCAATCACTTTGGCTAACTCTGCATTGAGTGACAAGCCAAATATAGTGCATGGGTGGTAGCCATATACTGTGACCCCTCCAATTATGTGGGTTCCACATGCGATTTTTCACCATTTATATGAAGAGATGAACCCTACCCTGATTTCTGTTACATGGGAAAGAATTTGGTTTGCATGGGAAAATCCCAGAAATCAGCCACCCAAAAAACATGGGGGGAGCATCTTTGAAGGATTCATTGCCTAGTCTCATCCCTGGAGGTGTTAGAGGCACTATTCATTCCCCCTTCCTCTAGCCCATCAGCCTCAGATCACACCTTTCCCCAACACTCAAGCATCCTCCATTCCCTGTCATGGTAAATGATCACTTATTTACCAGTTTGTACACTCAACTTTTTTTTTTTTTTAATGTTCAGTGATGTCTTAGAGGTTGTACGTTTACTGCAATAAATATTGGGCATGATATGGGGGGGGGGTCAGAGATTTTCAAGGTGGCAAAAAGTGGGAGTTCAGAAAATTTTTTGGATTTCACCACACCAGTTAGTCTTATAACCAGGGTTTCTGTGGTATCATTTGCAAGATTCAGTTTCTGTAACCAATGAGGTCTTGCCTAAGTGATGTATTTGCTGCTGCCATTAAGCTCAAATTGGGAAACGCTGGGAAATACCATCTCAGCACTTTTGCAGCACCTCGGTTTCGGTTACCATTTCTAGAAGGGTAGCCAAGTCGTACCCCACCTGCTCGTGGTGACCTCACAGACACCCTGTTTTTTAATTTCTATTCTTTGTGTTTTTTGTTTCTCTTTTTCCCTTTAAATTAGGGTGACACAAATGAGGGCGACACTACCCAGGTTTATCCCAGGTAGTATTGTATATACTTTTTGTTGTTATTGTTTGTTTTTGTTTTTGTTTTTTTGCCAACCATGAGCAAACACCAGTGCCCTCTCTGCAGTAAGTCTGTAGCAAAAGCACTGAAGTGTGCCTACCGCAATGAGTGGGTTCATTTGGCATGCAAAAATATAGATTCTAATGATAATGCATTTATGAAGAAGAGCCACTAGCTGGGCTTTCACTGGTTGTGTACCCAATGTGTTGCACCAGCAGATGAGGTCTTGGCTGGTGGAGGAAGTAGAGTCACTAAGGAGGAGCTGAAAGATGAGGTTGTTGGGCCAATCTTTCAGGCCATCAGAGAGGTTTCACACAGACTGGAGGCACTAGAGACTAAGGTCTCATCACCCATGGTTGTCACCCAAGACCAGGCCAAGTCAGTTGTGGATGCTGTTCGGGGTTCTCTTGTTGGGGAAGGGAAGGATCTGCTTAGGGGCATGGTTGAAATCAGTGCTTATGGCCAGAAAAAGTCATTCGTAGTCAACAGGTACTGATCGTAAAGCCAAAAAGTGGTGCTGACGCTCCGACAAACCAGATGGGGTCAGAAGACATCAGAGGTGTACTTGACTTAGTACTGGTTGATAGGTGCCTTGAGACCAAGGCTGGTGGGCTAGTAATGAAGTTTCCATCAGCCTAGGCCAAAAGTGAAGTGGCTGGGGTTCTGAATGACTATTTTGGCTCTTATGGTACTTTTTGCGTATTAGAGCCAAAGAAAATGCTGCCAAAAATTACCGTGATGGGCCTTTCCTCTTCCTTGGGTGACTCTGTCATCATCCCAAGCATTCTGAATAAAAACAGTAAAATTATGCTGATCGTTGATTGAGGTTGTACCCTCATCCTTCTCTTCACAAGAACAAGGATTGACACTAAAACTGCGCTGTCTTGAAAATGTTGCCGGAGGTGAGATCCTCCAGTGTAGAACAGGGCAGCTATGTCTATGTGGATCTTACAAGAGGCTGCATTTTTGACAGATTTTGGGTTACACAGTGTCATCACTGTCAGTTTTGGCTATATGTCTGAGATGTGTTCTAGAAATAATGATGTACATAAATGTACATTTTGTGGTAAAGCCCATAAATCTAAGAATTGTAGTAACAGAAATTCTCCCAAATGCATCAACTGCTCTTCCTTAAGACATCAAGAAGCTAATACTAATTCACAGTTGGCTGCCCATTTTGCTTCTACTAGAGACTGTCCCATTATGATTTTTCATAGGAACAGATTGATTGTAAACACTGAGTATATGCCTTTTGAACCAGTTAAGGATGGGTCTTTTAAATATTCGTTCCATCATTAATAAGATGGACCACATTAATAAAGCTCTAAATCAGCACGAGGTTGACATTTTGTACTTGACTGAAACCTTGTTGTATGAGTCTGTTAAATTATTTGTAGTGCATTGCCCAAGACACATTCTGTTATAAGTATTCCCAGGCCTGCTGCTGACTGTCCAGGAGGAGGTGTAGCACTCACCTACTCGGCAGCACTTGCAAATGTTTTTCTCGTAGACTCAGACCTGACCCCATCTTCATTTGAATTTATGGGAGTAGTAATAAAATTCCATCGGAATACCATTATAATTGCAATTGTCTGTCAACCACACTATCCAGGTACAGATTGAGGTTTTATGGAGGAGTTTGGGCAGTTTCTTGAAGTGTTTTCTCTTAAATATGGAGGACTTATTGTTTGCAGTGATTTCAGTTATTAGGTTGACAGTCCGCAGTCAAAACCATTGTCTTCAGAATTCCTTGAGTTGTTCACCCAGAATAATTTTTTCAGTCATATAAGTGATCCAGCTCATGTCTCGGGACATGTCCTTGACCTGATCTTGTCCCCTGTTGGTTGCAGGCATGTATCTGGTGTGGTGGTTGACTCAGTTGATCCCCTCATCTCTGACCATGCTCTGCTCACTTTTAGTTTTGATATCCCAAAATCCCCTTCCTATAAAAAGGTCTTCAGGTTCATAAATAACAGGAACATTAACAACCATTTTATCTATCTGTCTGTCTATCGCCAGACGCCATAATCCCGTAAGGGGTGGCCATTTGATTTTGAGTTATTTGTTTTATGGGGAGGGGCACTAACCCTCCACCAACCCACTTGCTGACACGTAAGGAGCATGTATGGTTTGGTTATGTGGTTACCACCCAGTGCTGTAAATGGTTTCTTGGCTTACAGGAAACCATTTGGCTTGTCACTCAATGTAAAGCCACCTGTAAAGGAAAGAAAAGCAATAAGAAGTGACAGGAAAGATGGGAGAAATAGAAAGAGTGGAGGGCAGGCAAAGAAAAAGAATGATAAAAGCTAAGGAAGAAGTAGGCAGCACTACATCAAGTGAGTGGATGATGGTCGCCACCACCTACCACTAGTCTTGAAATTGATCATTCTTTCCTCCTCCTCCTGCCTATGGGTGACTTTACACTCCCTCTTCTGTCTTTCTTTCCTTCATTCTTTCCTCTTCCTTCTGCCTGTGGGATGACTGTATACTGAGTGACAGGCCAAATGGTTTCCCGTACACAAGGAAACCATTTACTACGCTGGGTGGTAACCATATAACCAAATTTTGGCACCTGGTGGTTTAGTGGGTAATTATGGCACTCCAATTGGATTGAGCTGGTGAAGGTTTATATCCAAGTAGTGGTTGGGGTTTATTGCTCACGTAATGCCACTCGGGGATGAGTGAGGCCGGTCACTCTCTTCTTAAATGTCAAGACCAACTTGCCTAGCCCCGGGCTCCTACGCACCTCATGGGGCAATGTGGGATTGGATGATGGATCTATCTATCTATTGCCAGATGCCTTGATCTCGAACGGGGTGGCCACAAACAAATCGCCTCCATGTCACTCTGTCCCCTGCCATTTCACTACCACACTCCCAACTCACACCCCCCCTTTCTCATATACCTCTCCACTCCATCCCTCCATCTCATCCTCGGCCTCCCCCTCCCTCTCGCCCCCTCCACCTCACTCACATACACTCTCCTCGTGGATGAAACTGATTAGCATTTAAACTACATTGATTCTTCAAATCTTCCTTCTGATGATTTGGTTGATATATATAGCAATGAGCTTAGGTGAGTTTTTGACCATTATTATCCTCAGTTAGTAAAAACAATAATTGTATGTGATAATTATCCATGGTATGGTCCATCCAAGAATGTGGTAGACAGTGTAGAAAGGCAGAACGTGAGTGGCACATGCAACAGACTGAATTAACTCATTTGCGTTATGTTTTTGCGAGAAGAGCAGTTGTTCACTGTAAAAGCCCAAAAGGCAAGGTATTATCAAAATATAGTTGATTCATGTGGTGGTGATAAAGAAAAAAAAATCTAGTTGTGAACAATTTGGTTGGTCGGGGGAAATTAACTGTTAAGCCAACTTCTGTATCTGGTGCCCAATTGGCTTCTGATTTTGCTTCATTTTTTACAACTAAGACATCTTGCATAAGAAGTTATTTAGACAACAGTTCTTCTAATGAAGTGTACTCGGTTGACTTCCAGTCACAGTGCACAGAGGGTCATTTGCTTTCAACATTTCATTCACTGGATGTAAATAAAGTCAGATGTTACATCAGAGAACGTAACAAAACACTTGCCTACTCGATCCATGTAACTTGTCACAACAGCCTGATATGTACGAGCATGCAGCAGACTCTACCTGCAACATAATAAATAGATGCTTCTTAGAAAGTAATTTTGTGCAGTCTGAGAAGCATGTTTTGCTTAGGCCCCTAATCAAGAAACCTGGCGTTGATGTCGAGAGTGTGACAAATCATCATCCCATCTCTAAACTGTCTTTCTTATCCAAGATTATTGAGCAGGCCATACTTGATCAACTCTTACCACTAATGAAACACAACAGAGTTGCTCCTGTTGTTCAGTCAGCATACAGAAAATACCATTCAACTGAAACTTCATTAACAAGGATTCATAGTGACTTGGTGGCAAACACCTGTAGTAGGATGTCCTCTCTCCTAGTTCTGTTGGATTTGTTTGCAGCTTTTGATACAATGCCTCATAAACTACTGTTGGATGATCTGTATTTTTATGGAGTGATAGTGCTCTTTTGCTCCTTATGTTGTGTCTGTCAGACAGATCTCGGAGAGTGGTTGTTGATTACGCTAGCTCTGACTCTGCTTCCCTTCTGTTTGGAGTTCCTCAGGGATCAGTTTTGGGCCCAGTTCTATTACAGTCTACACGAGTTGTTTATCGTCTTTCCCTGATGCTCACGATGTGTCCTATCATTTAAGATTTTAATGGCAAAGTGGAAATTTCAGCTGAATGATAGTAAAACTGAGATCATCATCATTAGAGGAAACAGAAGGGGTGATGACACTGACAATGCCTTGGCTTTAAACACTGGTGTGTCACAGCTTCATCCAGTCAGTTCTGTTCAAAATCTGGGTGTTTATTTTAATTCATAGTTAAATTACAAAGAACGTATTAATCAAGTTGTCAGAGGGTGCAACTTGCATATCAGAAAACTGTACGCTGTCAGAAAATTCTTGAATAGACGTTGCCTCTTAACACTGGTCCATGTAGTGGTCTTGTTTCATGTCAGTTACCATGATTCACTAACAAAAGTTGAGTCTGTGTACAACAGGGCAGCACAGCTTATCTTTGGTCTTCCCCTGAGAATATTGACTGCTTCGTTCCTAATGGAGCTGCATTGGTTACCAGTAAAGGCTAGAATTGAATTTAAACTGTGTCTCATTACATTCAAGGTTCTTAAGTTTGGTGAACTGAAGTATCTTGATGAATTGTTAAAACTCTCATCAGCACACACTGGGTGTGATGTTACATAGTGAAGATGATTCCTTGCATCTTGATGGTCCTAGAGCCATTCACCATTCATCTTTCTCAGATAGTTCTTTTGTGTATAGAGCTTCTAGATTATATGATAGATTCCCGTTGTCCATGAGACAACTCTCCTCTGTTGAATCCCTTAATAGACAGCTGAAAGCCTCTCTTTTTTTTTTTTCTTTCAAAATGCTATGACCTGGAGAGAGGTAGTATGATGGATGATTATAGGGTTTTATTATTGCCACTTTCACATATTTTTTTTTACTGATGAAGCTTGTATATGAGAGATGTAACAGTTCTTCTATCTCTGTCTGTTGCTAGATGCCTTAATCCCACAAGGGGTGGCCACAAACAAATCGCCTCCATGTCGCCCTATCCCCCGCCATTTCACTGCCCTGCTTCCAGCTCACAACCCCCTCTCCTCTCTCATATACCTCTCCACTCCATCCCTTCATTTCATCCTTGGCCTCCCCTCTCTCTCTCCCCCCCCTCTACTTCTCACATACACTCTTCTTGTCAGTCTCTCACTCTCCATCCTCTCCCCATGGCCAAACCACCTCAGTGTGTTTCTCCTAACACTTCCTATCATGTCTACATCCACACCAAAGCACTCCTTCATATCCTCATTTGTCAGTCTGTCTCTCCATGTGATTCCACAGGCTCTTCTAAAACAACTCGTTTCCACTGCAGTCACTCTTGACTTTTGTCCCTCTAACAAGGTCCAAGCTTCACTTCCATATGTATCACAATACTGTCATGTAGTAACTTTTTCACTTTCATGCTCACTTCTCTGTTTCTTATCACTGCCTTCAAGGAACCAGCAACCTTTCTTCCTTGTTGTACAGTTTCAGGTACTTCACCCTCTAAACTTCAATCCTTACTCATCACATTACCCAAGTACTTAAATGCACTCACATTTTCCATTTCCTCTTCATCCAACCTCACTGTACATTCACTGACTTCACTTCTCTCGAAGACCGTAACTTTACTCTTCCTACATTCAATTAGTTTCATTTTTAAAGGCTCCAACATGGTTGCATACATCAGCCTTGGTCACCTAATGGCAGCTCTCCATGCTGCCTGATCTATGGCAGCCTCCCTGTTCAGTCCCTTAACCGTGAGGTCACACTTAATGACCTCGTCCCACGTCTTTCTCGGTCTGTCCCTCACAACCCCACCCCTAATATTAACACTTCTCACCTTCTGCACCCAGTTATCATCTCCCATCCTCTCCACATGCCCAAACCATCTCAGTCTACCTTTCCTCATCACAACACCAATACACTCCAGTCCCATCCTACCTCTCAACTCTTCCATCGTAAACCCAGCCCCCCTAGGCCTTGCACGCAGGGACGCACTGCACATCCACCTAATCATTGTCATTTCCATATGTTTGAGCCTGCAAATTTCCTCTTCCTTTACTGCCCAGGTCTCACTACCATACAGCATCACACTCCTAACACATCTATCCATCTGTATATTGCCAGACGGCATAATCCTGTAAGGGGTGGCCATTTGATTTTGAGTTATTTGTTTTACAGGGAGGGGCACTAACCCTTCACCAACCCACTTGTTGACACACAGGGAGCACGTATTGTTTGGTTATATGGTTACCACCCAGCGTTGTAAATGGTTTCTTGGCTTACAGGAAACCATTTGGCTTGTCACTCAATGTAAAGCCACCTGTAAAGGAAAGAAAAGCTATAAGAAATGACAGGAAAGGTGGGAGAAATAGGAAGAGAGGAGGGCAGGCACAGAAAAAGAATGATAAAGGCTAAGGATGAAGTAGACAGCACTACATCAAGTGAGTGCATGATGGTCGCCAACCCATGCTGCATACAGACCCCTTAGCACATACGGAGAGTCATCTCAGTGTCAGGAGAAGCAACAGCTTCCTGAACTTCTTCCAATCACTTCTCACCCTAGCCCCACCTCCAGCACATAACATGTCTCCCAATTAAAAAAAGCTTCCGCACACTCAAGAGACTCACCAGCAAGTTCATTCCTTTTCCGCCTGACAATCTCCACTTTCTATCCCCGACACACCGCACACATAAAATCAGCATTATCTCGCAGTCTACCTCTAATACCAGGACATCTCTTGTGCACCCATTATTACAAACACTGCATAAGCTGGAATTACTTCCCACACCCTTGTGGCAGAGTACACATGGTCACTCTCCCTCTTCTTTGACTGTACCACCACCAACCCTAGGTATCATCACTTTTGTTTCTGCATTTACCCTTAAGCCCTTATGCCCTGTACCATCTCTCCACTTCCTAAGTCTTTCCTCTGCCTCCCTTTCATTGTCTGCAATCAACACCAAATCATCAGCATACAACATCTGCCACGGGAGTCCTTTTCTGAAGTCACATGAAAGGGCTTCAAGTACCATGATAAACAACGAGGAACTCAAAACTGACCCCTGATGCACACCAACATTCATGGGAAACTCATTACTCAAATCTCCATTCACTCTTACCTGGGTGCGAGCACTCACATTCATGGCCATAACCACCCTAACCAGCCACTCCTCCAACCCAAGCTTGCTCATTGCCCACTTCACCACCTCTCTAGGGACTCTGTCAAAGGCCTTTGCCAAATCAACAAAAGCATAGTTCCCATTTCTTTCCAATATATTTTTCCTGAAGCTGTCAAACAATTAATATGGTATCAGTGGTCCCCCTGCCTGGCATAAACCAAAACTGCATCTCATCAATATTCAACATTAGCGTTTAGATTCCGTTTCTTACCCACTCTTCCAAACTCATCCACCAAGCCTTGCAGCTCCCCTTCATCTTAACACAGTATCATCTGCAAACAGCAGTACAGGGAGTTTCCAAACAGTGCCCTGTCTCATTAGCAGTGCTTCAACATCCACTTGCCTACCTTTTATCTCTTTTATAACCCCATCCATATACAGATTAAACAAGCATGGAGACATGACACATCCTTGTTTCAATCCAACCTTCAAGTAGAAAAATTCACTCAGTTCACTATCCACATGCCTGCAACCTTAGCACCCTCATACATATTCTACACAGCATTCAGCAACTTCCCATCTACTCCATATATTCTTAAAACCTTCCACAATCCTTGTCTGTCCACCATGTCTTAATGCTTTCTTCAAATTCATGAAGGCTGCATACTTCTTTCCCTTCTCTAGAAGCTTTTCCACTGAAGATCTAAGAGTGAATATCTGATCAACACAACCTCTTCCCTTCCCAAAACCTCCCTGTTCTTTTCCAACTAATTCCTCTGTTATTTCCCTAACTCTGTCAAATAAGTATCCTACCATATACTTTTCCTATTACTCTAAGAAGACAAATGCCTCTGTGATTACCACACACTTCTCTTTCCCCTTTTCCTTTGTATGGGGGAATAATTACACCGGACTTCCAATCCTCCGGGACTGTACCTTCCTCCCAGGTCAATGAGCACATCTTCCACATCCTTTCTACTACTATCCTCCATGCTTCAGCATTTCGCCACACACACTCCATCAATTCCTGGGGCTTTCCCCATTTTGACTTTCTTCATTGCTTCCACAACTTCCATCATACTGATTTCTTCCTCTCTTCTTACATCCCTCCTTCTCCCAGCCATTCTTGTAATTGTAAAAATAATGTATGTGAGTGTCGAGTGTTAGTGAATTCCTTATGGTAGAACTGACGCTTTTGAGAAACAAAAGACCAGATTATTATTATTATTATTTATTATTACATAGCTGTATAATTGGAGGAGTTCCTGTAACCTAATGATGTCAGGTTGTCTGATGGGCCAAGGCATTCCAACAGTATTGAGCCTGTAAGGTTTATATCCGAGGGGTAGTCAGAGTTTATAGCTCACATAATGCCACTCGGGAAAGTGAGGCTGGTCACCATTGCCTAAAATGTCAGGACTGAGTACACTAGTCTCAGTTCTATATGCAGCTGATAGGGCAAAAGGGAGTGTATGGTGGATGGATATTTGAGCTGTTGCTTTTGTGTTGTGTATTTACTGAAAAGTATGATGTGTGTATGATATGTTGGGTGACTGTTGCATGCAAGATTCCATAACTGTGTGTTGTATGTTTCAGAGTGGACACAGAGTCAGTTAGGTGGCAGTTTTGAAACATGTTTTGCACTGCACTACAGTAGTATAGTTCTATATTGCACTGATGAACATCTATCCGTCTGTCTATTGCCCGATTAATCCCGTACAGGGTGGCCACAAACATATCGCCTCCATGTCACTCTGTCCCCTGCCATTTCACAGCCCTGCTCCCAGCCCACACCCCCCTCTCTCATGTACCTCTCCACTCCATCCCTCCTCATCCTCGGCTTCCCCCACCCTCTCCCCCCATCCACCTCACTCACATACACTCTCCTCATCAGTCTCTCACTCTTCATCCTCTCCACATGCCCAAACCAAGTTAATGCTTTTCTCTTAATGCTTCCTATCACATCCACATCACAACGCTCCTTCACTTCCTCATTTGTCAGTCTGTCTCTCCACGTGACTCCACATGCTTCTGTCAAATAACTCATTTCCACTGCTGTCACTCCTGACTTCTGTTCGTCCAACAGGGTCCAAGCTTCACTTCCATATGTTAGAGTTGGTATCACAGTACTGTTATGTAGCAACTTTTTCACTTCCTTGTTTCTTAGCACTGCTTTCAAGGAACCAGCAACCTTTCTACCCTGCTGCACCCTTTCATGCACTGCACCCTCCAAACTTCCATCCTTATTCATCACACTACCGAAGTCCTTAAATGCACTCACTTTCTCCATATCCTCCCCATCCAGTCTCACTGGACATTCACTGACTTCACTTCTCTCGAAGACCATCACTTTATTCTTCCCTACATTAACCTTTAGATTCCGTTTCTTACATACTCTCCCAAACTCATCTGCCAAGCCTTGCAGCTCCCCTTCGTCTTCACTCAACAACACAGTATCATCTGCATACAGCAGTACAGGGAATTTCCAAACACTGCCCTTTCTCACTAGGGCTGCTCCAGTATCCACTGCCCTACCTTGTATCTCTTTTATAACCCCATCCATGTACAGATTGAACAACCATGGAGACATGATGTTTCAATCCGACCTTCAAATGGAAAAATTCACTCAGTTCACCATCCACACGCACTGCAGCCTTATCTCCCTCATACATACTCTTCACGGCCTTCAACAACTTCCCATCTTCTCCATATATTCTTCATACTTTCCACAATCCATGTCTATCCACCCTGTGATATGTCTTCTCCAAATCCATGAAGGCTTCATACAACTTCTTTCTTTTCTAGAAACTTTTCCACTATAGGTCTAAGAATGAATATCTGGTCTACACAACCTCTTCCCTTCCTAAAACCTCCCTGTTCTTCTTCAACTAATTCCTCTGTTACTTCCCTGACTTTGTTAATAAGTATCCTACAATATACTTTTCCTTTTACAATAAGAAGGCAAATGCCCCTATGATTACCACTGATGAACATCAGGAAAGAAAATCAATCACTGTTATCTGTTCAGGACTGTGGAGATAAACAACACAGATGCAGAAGGGAGACTAGTCCTAAGTGATGGGGTGGCATATGCAGCCAAGGACCTTCACTGCTCCACCATCCTAGACATGGCTACACTCACTGGGGCACAGGGCACTGCAACAGGTGAGACATTTGGACATTTTCCAAGTGACGTAGGAGCCTTTTGTATAACCAGATTGTTTGTATTAGGAAACTATGGTGGGAGGTTCTGTTAATGTTATCTGGCATCATAAGGAAGCGTGATGGGTGGCTCTAATCAATATTTTTTGGTGGGCTGATTGCTAACAAGCAGCTGTTTTATTTGTCAGTGCCACAGTAAAAGCATCCTTCGGTATGGCCAAGTTTTATCAATACCAGGCTAAAGTAGTGAACGATTTGGTAGTCACTAAACTGGGATCAAACGGATTTTGACAATAGGAAGAGTGTACATGGGAAATGCTTAGGAATCCCAGAGTAATGTGTAGTGTTGCAAGGTAGTGAATAAGAAAGGCACAGTTTAGTGGAATGGAAAGGTTGAAAGAGCATTGGAGGAAAGAGGAAGAACTGGCTAGAAAGAATGTAGGAAAGGACTTCAAATGAAAGAAGATGAATGTGTTTATTTGGGAATGTCAACGTAGTGTGTGATGTTGCAAGGTTAGCATATAAGAAAGGTACAGCATGGTTGGATGAAAAGATTGAAAGAGCAGTGGAGGAAAAGAAGAAGTGGCTAGAAAGGATGCAGGAAAGGGCTTCAAATGAAAGAAGAGAGCATTAAGAAGCATGTGAAGAGGCTAGTAACGAGGAAAGAGTAAGTAATTTTTAAAAGAAAGTGAATGCAAATTACCATACTCAGAAAACAGGAAATGGTTCTGGAAAGAGGTGCAAAAATGTAGAAGTGAGAGTAGAAAGAAATATGAAAGTGTGAGGGATGAAGGTGGTAGAATATCAGCCAGTGGAAGTGAAAGAAGAAACATTAGGAAAGAATATTTTGAAGGGTTGATGAATGAGAATGGTGAAAGCAGAGAGGCTGTAAACATGATTGGTTATAGGTGTGCAGAGACAGGAAATGTAACATCGGCAGAAGTTAAGAATGCTGTGAAGCAGCCATGAATGGGAAAGCAGAAGGTATTTATGAGGTGTATATATATGCAGCAGTAGTTAAGTGTAGTGTAGAGAGTGGAATTATGTGTTTATGAGAAAAAAGGCATGCATGAGTGAAACTGTAGAGTGGAAAAAATGCTGTGATTGTACACCTGTATAAGAATAAAGTCAAGTACAAAAATATTCATGGCATAAGTTTGGTCAAGTGTTGTAGGAAAGGTATATTGAAAAATTTTCAGATAGAAAGCTATGGATATATCAGAAGATCTGGTGAGTGATGAACAGAGTGGCTTTAGCGGTGATAGAGGTTGTGTGGATCAAGTATTTACAACAAGGCACACAGGGAAGAATGCTTGAACGAAGAACTATAAGATTTATAACGTATGAATCTGGAAAGAGCATACAACATGGTAAACAAAGTATTATGAAAGGTTTTGCGTATGTATATATAGTGTAGATGGTAAACTGTTGAGTGCTGTTAAGAGCCTTTACAGTGGTAGCAAAGCATGTTGAAGTGTTGATAAGCATATGAGTGAATAGTTAAAGAGTTGTGTTGGCATGTGACATGGTTGTGATGTCCTCATTGTTGTTCAGTGGGTGTGTGTGAGAGAGAGAGAGACATGGAAGCTGTTCAGGCTGAGGGACTGACAAGAAATTGAAATGGTTGGATGAATTTTGTGGGGAGGAGTGTATGACCCTGGTTTGACACAACTTTTTAATTTGATGTTGGACGACTCATAATCAGATAGGGTAGGCATTTTTTAAGCCAGGATTTTGAAGGCATGACTGGTGACTGAATGGGAGTATAGCCCCTTCAGTCAGGCAAAATTTAGTGTCTCTTTCTGCCAGGTAATCAGATACGGTAGGCATTTTTAAGCCAGGATTTTGGAGGCATGACTGGTGACTGAATGGGAATATGGCCTCTTCAGTCAGGCAAAATTTAGTGTCTCATTCTGCCAGGTTCTTTCTGGCTCTCTGGACCCTATCTCACCCCACCTTATGAGGGGAAAGGATGTCTGGATGATGATGATATATGCCTGTCTGTGTGTACTTACAGAGTTGTATTTATCTAGGTGTGATATACAGGAAATGAGCTACATTCGTGGGGTCCCGTCTCTGTTTCCCGATGTCAGATTTTGTTTTGAACTTGTTTAAGTTTTTAGAGTGGATGATCTCTTTGTTCAGGCTATTCCACAGGTCAGTGCATCTGTATAGAAAACTATATTTCTTGATATCTTTCACGCAACTTGGCTTTTTCAGTTTCATTCCGTGTCTTGTTACCTTCATAGAAACAGATCTTCTCTGTCAATTTTTTCTACTCCTGTCTTGGCCCTGAACACTGCAAACATGTCGCCCCTCTCTCTCCTTTCTTCTAAGGAAGGCAGGTCTAGTTTTTCCAAGCTTTCCCCATACGAGAGATCTGCCAGGCTAGGAACCGTCTTGGTTACTGTTCTTTGTATTCTCTCGATCTTATTTATATCTTCCTTTTTATGTGGGGACCACACTACTGCTGCATATTCCAGTCTGGGGTGGATCATGGCCACTATCAATTTTTTTATCATCTCCTCATCCATGTAATGAAATGCTATTCCTATGTTAGTTAAAAGATTATACGTCTCTCTATGTTGTTAATATGTTTTTTCAGGTGACAAATTATCCTGGACAAGCACTTCCAAGTCCTGCTCTTCTCTCACTTTTGTGATTAGTTCATTAACCATCAAATAATTCAGTGATGGTCTCTTGGTACTTTTACCCATCCATCTATCCATCCATCATCCAATCCTATGTTGCTCCACGAGGAGCGTAGGAGCCCAGGGCTAGGCAAGTTCATTTCCAATATTTTACATCTTTTTTTTTGCATTGAATTTCAAATCCCACATCTGGCTCCAATTGTGAAGCCTATCTAGGTCCTCCTGCAGCCTCTTACAGTCTTCTTTGACTTCTACTCTCCTCATTATCTTTGCATTTTCAGCAAACAGAGTGCATAACTGTTCATTCCATCTACCATATCATTTACGTAAATCAGAAACATTACAGGTGCTAACACCAATCCCTGTGAGACTTCACTTGTTACTTCCCTCCATCCAGATATCCTGTCTTTTATTACTGTCCTCATTTGTCTGTCTCTCAAGAAGTCCTTCATCCACTCTAAGAGGTTCCCCTTAAGTCCTTCTATGTGTTCCAATTTCCACATTAGTTGCTTGTGGGGTCGGATGTCAAAGGCCTTTTTTTCTAAATCTAAATACACATAATCCACCCAACTCTCTCTCTCCTGTAGCACGTCTATCGCCCTTGAGTATAAGCTCAACAAGTTGGAAACACATGACCTTCCACTTCTGAATCCAAACTGACTTTCTGCCAAAATGTCCATCTCCTCCAGATATTTTATCCATCTGTCTTTCAAGATTCTCTCGCATAGTTTTGCGACCATGCTGGTCAGGGACACTGGTCTTAATTCAGGGGTTCTTCCTTGTTCCCGCCCTTATAAATTGGTACTACACTGGCCCTCTCCCATTCCTGAGGCACTTTCCTATCTTCCAGAGAACACAATTAAACCGTGAATCTTATCCGCCAGTCGTTTTCTGAATTTCTTTAGTATCCAGTTAGAGATCCCGTCTCATCCTGGGGCCTTCCTCACATCTTAAGTTTCTAGTAATTTGTATACAGTGCTTCCTCCAATTTTGCGAGAATATGGTCGACAAAAACCCTCGCAAAATCAAAATTCGCAAAATTCAAACAATTAAATATATGAAATAAAGGCAAATTGGTCGACATCACCCCAAGGTAAGCACTTTTTCCCACTCTTTCTCTCGACTCTACCTCTTAATTTTACGATGATAAATGAAACAAACACGAACTGATGTACTGTACAGTGATATTAATGAGAAAACATCATAGGTAAGAAACATTTTAAAAAACAGATGCATTTACACTGATGTGAAGATTGGCTTGGTGTACGGGACTGGTGGCAGGGCGAGGCTTGGCTACTGTCGCCCTGCGGGGCCTAAGTCATCACTATCACTGTCGGCAGATATTTCCACATCTTGCTGTGTTATTTCTGCCTCTCTCATTAATCCCTCGAAGTCAGAATCGTCACTGGGGTCATTAGAATGAAAAAGGTTAGGGATGCTAGGATCACTGGCTGCTTGGGGAGGGGTGGCAGGACGGCTGGTCAGTGGGGCAGGGTCTCTTGGATTTCTCATTAATTTTGTGATTAGAGACTGCTTTCACTTGTTAACCCCATCTCTGTGTAGGTCAGCATAAAAACGAAGGGCCCTGTCAACACCGTGGCATGCTTCCTGAGCCCTAAATTGTCACATTCGTTGTTCACGATGGTTTTTTCAACTGGTCAGTGACGGCGAGAATATTGGCCAGGTTATGCATCGTTAATTCTCGGCCGCTTCACTTTTATGCTGACCTCCACAGAGATGGGGTTAACAAGAGGAAGCAGTCTCTAATCACAAAATTCAAGAGAACCCCAAGAGACCCTGCCCCATCGACCAGCCGTCCTGCCACCCCTCCCCATGCAGCCAGCGATCCTAGCATCCCTAACCTTTTTCATTCTGATGACCCCAGTGACAATTCTGACTTCGTGGGATTCATGAGAGAGGCAGAAAAAACACAGCAAGATGTGGAAATATCTGCCGACAGTGATAGTGATGACATAGGCCCCGCGGGGCCACAGTAGCCAAGCCTCGCCCCGCCACCAGTCCCGTAAACAACACCAGTCTTCACATCAGTGTAAATGCATTTTTTTTTTTATGTTTCTTACCTATGATGTTTTCTTATTAATATTACTGTACAGTTCATCGGTTCATGTTTGTTTCATTTATCATCGTAAAATTATGAGGTCGAGTCGAGAGAAAGTGTGGGATAAAATGCTTACCTTGGGGTGAAGCCGACCAATTTGTAGTCAGCACTGCCTCACTCGCCACTGAACCTGATGTGTTTAAACCCCTTCCTTTTGAGGAACTGGCATAGCCACCCATTCGATGCCTTGAAAGGTTTTGTTGTAGGATTAATGGCTTTTTTAAGGCACGTGTGATAGAATATCTTTGCCTGCTCCCTTATATGGCGCCCATCTAATGAAACCCCTTCCTTTTCCTTTCTTTGAATGTAGTGAGCAAGATATCTTTCCATTTTTATTAGCACTTCTTTGTTGTCCACCAGCATTCTACCATCAAATTGAGCACCTCCATAGTTATTCGCTGCTTGCTTGATTTGTTCACTGTTCTTTAAAATCATTCTCACTGTCGATTCACCAACACCAAACTCCTGACCAATAGCAGAATTACCTTCACCTGCTTTTTTCCTTTCAATCGTTTTCAGTTTGGTCTCCAAAATTATTCTCTTGTTCTTCTTACCCGTTGGTGCCATGATAACATTCGTGCAAGGTTAGACTGCTAGGGTATTGCGAGGAACACCACGAAATTGTTAGGGTCAGTGACCTTGGTTGGAAACAGGTGCAAACAAACGTGGCGGGGCGGCAGACCACTGAACTTGGAGGCTCAGTACGCCCAATGAACCATGACGTCATTACTCGGGGTGGCAAAGTAGTGCGGGAAGACGACTCTCCCACCACTCGACCTCGCAAAATGTGTGATCAGTCGCAAAGTTCATAAATGTTAAAAAATAAATGACATTTGGAACTACCTCGCAAAATTGGTGAATCGCAAAGTTGAAGGATGTTCTGTACTTCTTGCGCTTCAGCTATCTTCATCTTTTAACACTACATTTCTAGTCACTCCCTCTTTCTCCACAAAATCACTTTCTTTAGTGAAGACTGATTGGAAGCATTTGTTCATTATTTCACCTTGCATAACCGTATCTTTATAGACATTTCTTTCTACTTTCAGCTTATTGATTCCTTCATTTTGTTTCAGTTTGCTGTTGACAAACCTGTAGAACAATTCAGATTCTTCCTTTCATTTGTCAACTAAACCTTTTTTGAAGTTTCTTTCTTCCTTTCTGTGTATTCATGTTTATTCATTTCTAGTTCTTTTATATTTTTCCTTTGTTCTATTATTACCTCCCTTTCCCCACTTGTTCCATGTCTTATCTCTTCCTTTTTTTGCTATCATACACATTTTGTTGAACCAGTCATTTCTTCAGCTCTCTTTCCCACTAACTTTTGGCACATACTTTTCCACACCATATTATAGAAGTTTAGAAAGATATCCCACTTCTTTTGTATCTCACTTGTTTCCCAGGATTCTCGCCAATCCACTTCTTCGAAAAATTTTCCCAGTCTTCTGAAGTTTGCTTTCCCAAAGCTGTATCTTTCATGCCTGTATAGGTCATCTCTTGTCTCCCCATTTCCTTATATTGTTTGGAACTCTATCACTACATGATCACTTTTTCCTATAGGGCACAGATATTTCAGAGATTCAACTGCATCAGATTCTTTGGTTAGATATAAATCTAGTCTTGCTGGTGTGTCATCCCCCCTAAATTTTGTCTCATCTTTAACCCACTGGGTCATTACATTATCCATTGCTGTATTTAATAGTATAGTGCCCCACGAATCTTCGCTATTTCCTGAGCCCCATTCCTCCCAGTTTACCTCTTTGTAATTGTTGTAACCCATCAGGATTATGTTGCTTTTCTCAGTCACGTTCTGTAGGTATCTATGTCTGACAACATCTCCAGATATTCCTCCCGATTCCATGCCCCTGTCTTGGGGAGGACATATGCTACTGTGATGTCTCTCTTGCCTTTCCCTCTGGCTTCAGTTACCATATTTATCAGTTCAGCCTTACCTTCTCTCAGTTCCACACTATTGACATTTAAGCTGTTTTTCTCTAGGATTATGGACTTTATGACCATACCACTTCCATGAATCAGTTTGGTTCACTTACCTCACATAGAACTATTATTGTACTACTCGATGCAAGTGAAAACTAAATTTCAACTGAAAACTAAATTTCACTTGCATCACTTCAGCAGGGGACGCCTCAATTTCAGATTTTATTTGTTGGTTTTAGTGAGTTATTTACAGGTGTTAGGCTTAGGTTAGCTTATTTTACAGCTAGGCCATTTAGATTGGCTTTAAACCTGTTTTTGGGCTCATTAGGGTGGGTTTTGGACTTGGGGAAACCCAAGGCTGAAAAACGCATCCCATTACATGTTAAATATACCCCGATATGCGATACCCACCTAATGATGGGTTTTTGCCTAACCAACAGCATCTTTAATCTGGGGTATACCTGTCTACTGATACGTATCTACTTGTATTTTATCCAGCAGTAAGTCCTTATATCTGTTGCTATTTTCTCTACTCACTGTCTCTTGAAAAAGCATTTTTGAAAACATCTGTTCATCACTACAGCCTGCGTGCCTGGATCCTCGTGAACGACTCCATCTACTGTACTTTCATTCTGTATATCCCTTCCTATTTTCTGTTTACATATCTGTAGAAGAGCTTTGGTTCATCTTTGCATTTGTCTGCTACACTCTTCTCTTTTTTTTTCTTCTCTTCAAATCCTTACATATTCATTCCTTTCTAGTTTATATTTCTCCCAGGATTGTTTCCTCCCTTTCTTCTCCATTCCCTCCAAGCCTTTTCCCTCTTCATTCTTGCATCTTCACATCTCTAGTTAAACCACTCATTCTTGTTTCTCTCCTTGAGTACCTCTCACCCTGTTGAAATTTCTCCAGTCAGTTTCTCTGAAGTATTTTCATGGCTTGTCAGAATCAGCTTTACCATGATTGTATCATCTATTTCTATATGATTCTGATCTTACAATGTCTTTCATCTTTTATTATATACTCGATGAGAATGGGGCCACTTTTTCCAGTGAGCAGTTGTATATCAGCTTGTCTACAATACAGTGAGTCCTTGATGAATGACAACCTGATATACGAATTTTTGATGTTACGAAAGCGAGGAATGTAGGACAAATTCCACAGTACGAAAGGTATCAGTCTCAATGATACGAAAAGCAAAGCAAAAGGAAATACAAAAAATTCAAAGTGGGCGTGCTGCACAGCGCCACACTTGCTTGCGGGGAGGCCATCACAACAATAACAAGACAATTCACCATCAGGACTTTTCGGCATCAAGACAATTCCCCATCATTTATTTACATGTTAGTTGATTTAGCAAGTATATTACTGTAGTTTTGGAGTTATATGAGATATAAAAGCTGATGGTGGTTTATTCTTTTTATAATAAATGTTAAATATGGCATCAAATATTTGGTATTAACGGGAAAAAAATATGTTGAAATGTGAATCAGGTGACGTATGCCCCGCATGCCATTGTCCAGGCAACTCACCTGTTACCAGTGACCTGGCCAGTAAAGACATGTCGTGCCACTGTATGAAATTCAAGGCCAGAGTGATTCTTCAATCGATGACAATGTGGAAGACAAAGTTTACATAGCATTAGGGGAAGAAACAGTCAGAAATTATCAGGTAATGTTGCCAAAAAAGGTTCAGTACGTTGATGTGTTTGGTGAGTGAAACAACACTTATATCGCCTATATTACTGTGTGAAAACGAATATATTCTTGTACTACACATAAGTTCGTATAAAATAAATAAATAAATAAATTACTATTATAAGTGGCTTGGAATAGTTACCCTCCCATAGATCACTTTTTCTCAGGAGCCAAGGCCCATAGAAAACACAGCCATATGAGGATATTCTTACCTATAGCAGCATTTTAAAGGTCAGGTGAGTGATTTCTCAATGAATTTTCAATGTTTCTCATAAAAAGTGGAGGTTAAAAAAAAAAAAAAAACTGCCAGGATTGGGGGAGGTATTTGGTTAAGAATCTGCAGGGACGGGGTGGGTTAACCTAAGGCTACCTATGAGACTTTGGCATTTATATAAATGGCTAATAACCTCAAGTGAACGATCGACACACTGTACTCTAAAATTATACAAATAATCTTCATATTACGTCTGCATTCTCAGCTAATCAATCAGTCTCAACCTACTGCATCCAAAAATTACAATAAAAATTAATGAAGACAGCTATGGGAGACACCAGATTATAATTCAAAGTCATCTGCATTGAGGCAGAAACAAGTTAATTATTGACTACAAGTGCAAATTATAAATAATATCCAAACCTATTAGGGAGGAGGCTGTAGCACGGGCCGAACAGGGTGGTACTCCCAAGGGGAATGGGAATGCTGGTGATAGGGAGAGCTGGAGCTCCTGTTTCACTAGCAACCTAACCATCTCCCTTTGCTGACTTTTTCATTGTGACAGTAACATGGAGAGTAGACCAGCATACTCTCCCAAACATTTCCTCTAACTATCCTATGCACTACACCGTATGTGCTTTACATATTACACAACGTATCCCACTACGTTACAGGGGATGATGCCAGCAAGGGCATGCGGCCAGAAGACTTTGCTCCCGCTACCAAGCGGCAGACTTTGGGGGGAGGCGTGACGGGGGTTCCGCCAGCATAGATCATGGGTCCGGGGCGAGATGGGGCTCGAACCTGTGCTAGAGGGTACAGGGCATTGCGTTCCCAGGCTGCCGCTTCCGCTCAATAGAGAGGAGCCTGAACCTGGGAGTAGCGCCCCAGGAGGCTACCCTATCAGTGGGTGTATAATGGTGAGACAGTTGCAGTGCCAAGCCACGCTTGGAGGGTGCCCCTGCAGCAGTCCTGGCAGGGTGCTCCGAGGCCACTACCACAGCCACTGGTAAGCTGGTGGGCTAGGGGTCCCAGATCCATTGCCTGGACCTGGGACTGTGGGAATGTTTACCCCCCTTTATCTTACCGACTATGATCTACAAGTACAAGCATCAAAGCAAGCCTGAGGACAGCAAATCTCCCAGGGGGTTTAGGGTGGGTTCGTGGAATGTGGGAAGTTTGAGAGGAAGAGCTGGGGAAGTCGTTGAGGCATTCAGTAGGAGGTGGGTGGATGTGGCATGTGTGCAGGAAGTCCGGTACAGGGGTGGATCAGCCAGAAAGATTGTTGGGAAGGATTGCTACTATAAGTTGTTTTGGCAGGGGGGAACTGACGGATATGGGGGTGTGGGGGTGTTGGTTGCGGAGAAATGGGTGGAATATGCTATGAATTTTATGAGAGTAAGTGATAGGATATTCATAGTGAAAATTTTGATCGGGCAGAAAATGATTTCAGTTATATCAGCATATGCTTCACAGGTAGGATTGGATGACGCAGAGAAGGATAGATTTTGGGATGATTTAATACGTGTAGTAAGTGGTATGGGTGATGATGAGGTAGTGGTTCTGGGAGGGGATTTAAATGGTCATGTGGGTGAAGCAGCTCAAGGTTATGAAGGAGTCCATGGGGGATGTGCATATGGTGTGAGGAATGCGGAAGGGGAAAGAATACTCGAGTTTGAGGAGGCTATGGACATGATTGTGTGCAACACACATTTTAGGAAAAGAATCAGCCGGTTGATTACGTACGAGTCCGGGGGAAATAGTAGTCAGATAGATTATTTTCTGGTTAGGAGGGTTGATAGGAGATTAGTGAGAGATGTTAAAGTTATAGGAAGCAAGGAGTGTGTGCAGCAGCACAAACTGTTGATTTGTGACATGGTGCTTAAGGAACGAGTGATGAGAAGGAGGACATATGTACCTAGGAGGAAAGTATGGAAGCTGGGAAACCAATCAGTAAGGGATGCCTTTTATAGTGAGATGAGGAGAGTGGTGGCTGAACAGGAAGCCGTAGATAGAGGCGTTGATGAACATTATAGATCCCTTAAGAACAACCTCTTGAGAGTTGGACAAGAGGCCCACCAAGACATAAAGTAACTTGGTGGTGGGATGAGGGTGTAGAAGCTGCATTTAAGAAGAAAAGAAGGCTTTTCTGGGAATGGAAGAAGGTTGGTAACAGGGAGGAGTACTTGGCTGCCAAGCGCAGGGCTAGAAGAGAGGTATACAGGGCGAAGTCTGAGTCACAGTGACTTTTACTTGATAATCTAAATCATGGAGAAAGGAAAAATATGATTTTTAGGAGGATAATCAGGACATTGTAGGTGAGTAGTGTGTGAAGAATGATGATGGAAGGGTAGTGTTGAACAGTGAGGATATTAAAGATGAATGGAGAGAGCATTATAGCCGGTTGTTGAATGAGGAGTTTGATTGGGATAGAGAAGGTTTGGAGCCAGCTGATCCAGTGTTTGGCCCTTGGCCTTTGATTGACGCTGCTACTGTGAGTGAGGCAATAGGCAGGATGCGGGTGGGGAAGGCGGCAGGTGTGTCTGGGTTGACTGCCGAAATGTTGAAGGCCTCAGGAGATACTGGGGTGAGGTTAGTCACTGACCTGATAAATATGATTATATATGAGTGTATTGTCCCAGATGATTAGCTGAAAAGTGTAGTTGTAAATGTGTACAAAGGGAAGGGTGATGCCATGGAAAGGGGAAATTACAGAGGTATAAAGCTCTTAGATCAGATAATGAAAGTAATGGAGAGAGTTCTAGAAGGTATGATTAGAGAAAGAGTGAATATCGATGAGATGCAGTTTGGGTTTATGCCAGGCAGGGGGACCACTGATGCCATATTCATTGTTCGACAGCTTCAGGAAAAATATATTGGAAAGAAAAGGGAATTGTATTTTGTTTTTGTTGATTTGGCAAAGGCCTTTGACAGAGTCCCTAGAGAGGTGGTGAAGTGGGCAGTGAGAAAGCTAGGGTTGGAAGAGTGGCTGGTTAGGGTGGTTATGGCCATTTACGTGGGTGCTCGCACCCAGGTAAGAGCGAGTGGAGTTTTGAGTGATGAGTTTTCCGTGAATGTTGGTGTGCATCAGGGGTCAGTTTTGAG
Source organism: Birgus latro (assembly GCA_018397915.1). NCBI lineage: Eukaryota > Metazoa > Arthropoda > Malacostraca > Decapoda > Coenobitidae > Birgus > Birgus latro. The sequence goes on along the minus strand of JAGKTI010001900.1, from coordinate 50,582 downwards.
TTCCTTGTTGTTTATCATGGTGCTTGAAGCCCTCTCACGTGACTTCAGAGATGGACTCCCATGGGAGATGTTGTATGCTGATGATTTGGTGTTGATTGCAGAGAATGAAAAGGAGGCGGAGGAAAGATTTAAGAAGTGGAGAGGTGGTATGGGGTAAAATGGCTTAAGGGTAAGTGCAGATAAAACAAAAGTGATGATATCTAGGGTTGGTGGTGGTACAATCAGAGGAGAGGGAGAATGGCCATGTGCAGTTTGCCACAAGGGTGTGGGAAGTAATTCCATCTTGTGTAGTGTTTGTGATAAATGGGTGCACAAGAGATGTAGTGGTATTAGAGGTAGACTGCGAGATAATGCTGGTTTCATGTGTGCGGCATGTCGGGGAGAGCAGGTGGAGATTGTTAGGCGTGAGAGGGTTGAACTTGCAGGTGAGTCTCTTGAGTGTGTGGAGGAGTTTTGTTATTTGGGTGACATGTTATGTGCTGGAGGTGGGGCTGGAGTTAGCTCGGTTGCTAGGGTGAGAAGTGGTTGGAAGAAGTTGAGGGAGCTGTTGCCTCTCCTGACATTGAGAGGACTCTCCTTACATGCTGAGGGGTCTTTGTATGCAGCATGTGTTAGGAGTGTGATGCTGTATGGTAGTGAGACCTGGGCAGTAAAGGAAGAGGATATTCGCAGGTTTAAACGTACAGAAATGACAATGATTAGGTGGATGTGCAGTGCGTCCCTGCGTGCAAGGCCTGGGGGGGCTGGGTTTACGATGGTAGAGTTGAGAGGTAGGATGGGACTGGAGTGTATTGGTGTTGTGATAAGGAGAGGTAGGCTGAGGTGGTTTGGACATGTGGAGAGGATGGGGGATGATAATTGGGTACAGAGGGTGAGAAGTGTTAATACTGGGGGAGGGGGAGGGAGGGGTAGACCGAGAAAGACATGGGATGAGGTCATTAAGTGTGACTTAAGGGTTAAGGGACTGAACAGGGAGGCTGCCAGGGATTGAGCAGCATGGAGAGCCGCCATTACGTGACCAAGGCCGACGCATGCAAGCATGTTGGAGCCCTCAAAAACTAAACGAAACGTATGCTATTCAGTGAACATAGACCTTGATAGTTCCCCATGAAATTAGTTATTATAGTATTAATCAGTTAATATTAAGTATATTTATACAATGACAGAATCGTCCATGTTTTGACGGGGAATTGTCTGACAGCGAATTGACTTCACGGCGAATTTTCCTGGAACCAGTCCACGTCCCTCCTCGCAGCTTTGCTGCACATGAGGATATTATTGCATCTCTACACATTTTCGTACTGTTTAGACGTGCCTCCCATGCGCCCTGCATCATCTCCAGCATTGGGAGAGCCCTCTGCAAAGCAGCAGCAGCACCACACTGTAACTCTGGAGAGGAAGTTGGAAATTGGGCCACGAGGAGGGGCAGGGAGTCTCGGAGATTGGGCGTGCTTATAAGCCTTGCAGCTTCCACCATTGGGACTGTGACCAAGAAAAAGGAGATGTACAAGAAAATGGCCACCTCATTCTCTACATCTGCAGGTATTACTTACTTCTAGAGTTATTACTTACTTCAAAATAGGAGGGGTAAAGTTTAGGTGGGGGGTCCAAGGGGGTCCTGGAACGCATCCCCCCATTTCGATGTATATTTCAGTGGGAAAAATCGTTCCGATATACGAAATTTCAAATTACGAAAGTTTTTTTTTTGTCCCTATCCGTTTCATACATCGAGGACTCTTTTTTAAGTACACCCCACCCTCGGCTATCACTCCTAATTGGTGCCGCCATGGCTGAGCTATAGCCGAAAGCGCGATAGCCGAAGTGAAGAACTTATGGTAATAATTCTAATTGGTGCCATGACCTCAATATTTACCCCTGAGATACCCGTTTTGTACCACATAATAACATATTACAGTATAGTAAAAAAATGAGCATACTGTACAGACTTTATGGGCACGCTCCACTGTTTATAAACAAAGAAGATGGCGGCCGCTTCAGCTGTGTATTGCAAGTGCTCCAATTGTGGACTTTTTTCACTTCTATGAGGAGGCTGAACTTCACCAAATTCATTGTGTTAAGTAATGAAACATTTAAGAGTCTTTGGGTATACTGTAGTGACTAGTTTATAGGTTTGTTTGTAAAACCGCTATGAAAGTGTTGGTGACGAAGCACCTATCTCTAAGCCAAGACGAAGTATAAGGCCTCCCATCATCATCACATATATAAAAGTGGTTATTAATGTATTATAGTGGAGTTCTATTCACACTTGAGCATACAGACTTTATCAAATGAACTTCTTCAATCACTGCTTGAGTAGCATCCTTGAATGTTTTGGTTGGTCAGCTGATGTGTCCACTTCGCCAAGCTTTTTTTCGCTCGATCCACAAGGCTGGTGCGTGATAGCAGGCATTTAGTGCGTGATAAAGGAATTTGGGTAGGTTTTTTATATATGCGTGATCGCGGTAAAACGCTATAGCAGAACCCGCAATAGCCGAGGGTTGGGTGTAGATCCATTCAAGAGGGCTTATCTGAATCTTGTATTCTCTTTAGTCCACTGTGTCATGACATTACTCATTACCATATTTAACATTTTGCCTCTCCACCTTCTGTGTACCAGTCTTCCTAGCAAACTTCCTTGCAGTTAAAATCTCCCATCACTACTATGTCACTACTTCTGCTAATGTATCTTTCCAAGCATTCATTGGTGTCGCTAAGCATTTTTTCATATTCTCCCTTAGTCCATGCTTTGGTCTTGAGTGGAACATATGTCGCATTTCCGTGAGGCTTTTAGATCATTATCTACTGGTTTAGACAGGTGTTATAGCTTCTGACAAGACAGTTAGACTGATACAGACTGGTCGGAAGCAGTCCTGCCCCAGAAGCTAGCCTAGGTCAGACCGGTCTGCACACAAACGTATGGGCGTCAGCAACAGCCAAGGAGGAGGAGCATCCCCGCCAGGGTGTAAACATCGGTGGTCAACAGTGGCGGACTTGGCAATAAGGTTAGGTTTAAATTTGATTTTTAATGCTAGTAAAAGCCCGTGATCATCCAAGAAGGGAACCAAATAAATCTCACCATAAAGTAGAGGCATTGTATTACTTTAGATCGCACGAAGTAAGATTGTTAAAGCATTAATGGCAAATAAAATTTGAAGGGAAGCAGAAGGATAGCTCAAAATTCGTTGAAAGGATACAGACTGTCATCTTCAACTTTAAATGTATTCTGTGAACCTTTAAGGCAGGTTTCAGCCCAACTTGTTTGGAAATTCGGCAAGAATCTTTTATTTCTTACCGTAGTGACATTCTTCTAGGCCACTCCCAATCACTCTTGCAGCCAATAGGAAGCTTGGACAGGATTGGACCGACATTAGCCTGTTCTTGCGACCACTTCTAGACCAGTTTAAACCGGTCCAAAGTGGCCCGCGAAAATGTGGCAATAAGCCACTGCAAGGCCCCATTTTCCACCATTACTTTTCTTGGTCACTTTTCTGCACCTCTGCAATACCTTCACCCTTTTCATCCTTGTCCACAACCATGTCTTTCTTCACCAGTATCATTACTCCACCACCCCTCTTTCCAAGTCAGTTTCTAATCTGTACATTGTGAATTTTCTTCACCAATTTCTGTGATATCTTACTGTTGTCATTCAATTTAGTCTCCACCAATCCCATAGTGCCTGGCTTATTTACTTTCAGGTGGTCATTAATCTCTTCTAGTGAAGATATCAACCCATTAACATTTGTTTATGAAACTTTCCATCCTTTACTTACTTCTTTTAAGCAAATTCTTCCTCTCCAGCTGCATTCCGGTACCACTTCCTCAAACTCTCCAGTAGAATTTCGTCGTCCTCTGCTCTGTTCTTATCACGTTTTTTCCTTAGCTTCTTTAATTCGCATGTTTCGGCTCTTTTTTCCTCATATCTTTCCTGATCCAAATTTTCTTAAACTCCTTTTTCTTAGCCAGTTTCCATGACCTTGCAATAACTCCTTCAGCAGCAGTCTGCATCCTGAATTTGCTTTTCATGGATCTCTCACCTTCTTCTTCGTACTTCCTAACTACCTCTTCAGTTTCTTCATCCAATGCTTCGTCTGTCTCCTGAACTTCCTTTATTATCTTTTTGGCCACCATATTTTCTTGCTTCTCTCTGATGTGACAGACTGCTGTGCTTTCAGATATTCCTTCATGAGTAAAAAGTAGACAATATTTACATTACAGTCTACTTCAAAATTTCAAAGATTCTTGGATCTGAGGGGAACTGTGGACATTTCCTTGGTGCTGGTTGTGCCATGTAGTAGAGCATAGCCATTATCATTTATTTTTGTAATGCACACATGCTCAGAAAAGTATTATAACCTAGGTGGTTGATGATTTAATACAGAGGATTGTGCAGTTTATGGTTTTCGTGGGGGGAAGTTGAGACTGAAGGGAGCTATGGAGAAAGAATGATAAGGGGGGAGGAATGAGTGAGGGGAGAGATGGGTGACTGTGGAGTATTCCTTCTTAACATTATACTGTGGTAGTGAAAAAAATTGGAAATACACTTATAGAAGAAATTACTGGAGAAAATATTTCATTTCATCAGTTATTTAAAAATTTCAGTATGGACAAAATAAACACACTTTTTTCATTGAATGTATCTGGTGGTATAGTGATTAGAATGCCCCATTTGTAGTGATGGCCTTTTAAAGGTTAAATCCCAAAATGGTAACTGGAGCTGGAGATTTTTTGATCATGTAATGCCACCAAGATAAGTAGTCTGGTCATCTACCTTTAAATGTAAAGTACTGGACTGTGGCCTCAACACGTAGAAGGGGATATACAGTAATGGAATTGACTGTTACTTTTTTGTGCATTTCTGTTCCCTGTGTCTCTTATACAGTAGGTCCCTATCATAAGTTGCCTTTATTTATTTAGTTTTTAATTTTATTTTTTAAAATAAGTAGTCCCTCCATTATCCGATGTAATAGAGCCAAAAGCATGTCTGGATATTGGTTCTGTCCGGACATTGGCACTAGCTCCCGCACCAGTACTTTCGGACCCTAACCAAACCAGCTCGGAAAAACACCTACCTACCTCCCTACCGGACATGCATAGCACTTATTTAAGACCCTGTTCACATAAATAATGGACACAAAGCATGAGTTAATTGAAATTTAACCAGAAAATGATGATTTAGAGGTGAGTATGGCAAAGATGTAGTGAAAGTAGGCATCGGACATGGAAATCACAATGAAAATCACCTATTTCACAGCTTATGCACTCAAATATTGGACACAAAGCATGAAATAAAGTAATCTCTCTACTATCCGGATACATCACTATTCGGACATCGTGGGCCGATGGCCGAAACCCCAGAATTGCACACAAAAAACGAAAAAAAAATCCGATTTGTTCCGACTACGTCAGTTTGAATTTCCCGTGCGTGCCAACTAACTCCCTTCCCGCCCAATCTCCCTCCTACTAGTTCTGTCGCAACTCCCGTGAACAGTGGACGGCTGTCCGATCGTTTGGGGTATTTTCGTTCTTGTTTAAATAATCAAAAGTCACAGTGCTAAGAATTAAGTGTAGTTAAACACTGGATTACTGGACATGCTTCAAGAGCAATTATGACCACTGTAAAAACCTTAGAGATGGGGGTAAACAACAATCATGGACTGTAAGTAAACATTGTCAACTGCTAAATATTTTCCATATTCACTTCTAAATCCTCATTCTCTGGTTACATTTTATTTACTTCATGCTTTGGGTCCCATATTTGAGTGCACAGGCTGTGAAAAAGGTGATTTTCTCAGTGATTACCATGTCTTTTACATACGTTCACTATCTAGTCAACTGGTGAACATTTTTGCCCCACACACCTCAAAATCATAATTTTTCTGATTACATTTTATTTACTTCATGCTTTGCGTCCCATATTTGAGTACATAGACTGTGAAAAGGTGATTTTCTCAGTAATAATCATGTCTCTTCCTTACGTTCATTATGTAGTCAGCTGGCGAACACCCCTGCCTTACTTGCCTCAAAATCATCATTTTTGGGTTAAAATTTGATTAATTCATGCTTTGTGCCAATTATTTATGTGAATGGGGTCTTAATTAAGTGCTATGCATGTCCAGTAGGGAGGTAGGTAGGTGGTTTTCTGATTTAGGTTAGGTTAGGTTAGGGTCGGTTAGGTTAGGTTAGGGTCAAGAATGACTGGTGCTGTTGGTGAACAGTGAACACCTTTGCCATACCTAACTCTTTATCTGGTAACAGTTTATTTATTTGATGCTTTGTATCCCATATTTTAGTGCATAAGATATGAGAAATGATGATTTTCATAGTGATTGCCACGTCCAATACTTACTTACACTAACCTGCCAACTCGTGAACACCCCTGCCTTACTCACCTCAAATTCATCATTTTTGGGTTAAAATTCGATTAATTCATGCTTTGTGCCAATTATATATGCGAATGGGGTCTGAAGTGCTATGCATGTCCGGTATGGAGGTAGGTAGGTGGTTTTCTGATTTAGGTTAGGTTAGGTTAGGGTCAAGAATGACTGGTGCTGTTGGTGAACAGTGAATACCTTTGCCATACCTAACTCTTTTTCTGGTAACAGTTTATTTATTTGATGCTTTGTATCCCATATTATAGTGCATAAGATGTGAGAAATGATGATTTTCATAGTGATTGCCACGTCCGATACTTATTTACACTGAGCTGCCTCATGAACATCTATGCCTTACTTACCTCAAAATCATTTTGGGGGGGTTAAAATTCAATGAATTCATGCTTTGTGTCCATTATTTAATGCATATGGTGTGAGAAAAGGTGATTTTCATAGTGATTTCCATGTCTGATACTTACACTTGCTGGCAAGTGAGCACCTATGCCTTACTCACCTCTAAATCATTTTTTGGTTAAAATTCAGTTAATTCATGCTTTGTGTGCATTATTTATGTGAAAGGGGACTTAAATAAGTGCTATGCATGTCCGGTAGGGAGGTAGGTATGTGGTTTTCTGATTTAGGTTAGGTTAGGTTAGGGTCATGAATGACCAGTGCTGGAGCTTCAGGGCCACTCTCCGGACAAGACCACTGTCCGGACATGCCTTTGGCTCTGTTACGTCGGATAGTGGAGGGATTACTGTAAAATGTAACCAGAGAATGGGAATTTAGAGGTGAGTATGGAAAATATTTTGCAGTTGACAGTGTACTCACACGTCCGTTGTGGTTGTTACGAAGATTACCCCACCTCTAAGGCTCTGACAGTGGTGAAAATGTTCTTGAAGCATGTACAGTAATCCAGTGTTGAGCTGCACTTAATCGTTAGCACTGTGAATTATGAGTTTAAGCAAAAACGAGCACTAGCACCAGCCATCCCGACAATCGTTTACTCATTTGGTAGTTGAGAGGGAACTGGGGGGAGGGGAAGGGGAGCCTGGGGAGTGGGAGAAGCGTGCGGAAACTGCTTATCGGCGCCGTGCACCAAATTCAAACTTACAGGTAAAAAAAAAAAAAAATCGGATTTTTTCCGGGTTTTTTGCATTTTTTTTTTTTTTTTTTTTTGGCATTTTTGGGTTCCAAACCCCCAAGCCAACGACGTCCGGAAAATGGGGTGTCCGGGTATTGGGCATCCGGATAATAGTGTGATTACTGTACTCAATAAGTTAGAGCTTTTAAGTTCCATTGCAACCTTTAAAGCTGCTTTAGCAGTTTATCCCAGTTTACAGCTCTAGTTGTATGGAAAAAGTTGTGAAAGTTTGGACTGGATCCCCAACTCATAGTAAGGACTGCATGTATTGCTTTTATTAGGGAAGTTCCATGGAGCTGTAGTAACCAATAGCCGAGAGTGGGAAGAAGCAGCAGTTGTGGCAGGAAGGAGCTCAGGTGACCTCATCCACCCTCTCCCCTTCACTCCAGAACTACATTTTGCAGAGTTTGCCTCAGCTGTGGCAGATATGAAGAACTCTGTAGCTGTGAGTTGAAAATTAAGTGTTGATATTTTACACCAATTATAATGGGTTAATTGAAAAGAGGACTTAAAGTAGAAACAGAATGTTATTATTGATGGAATTGTACAACATAGCAAAGGCCATGAGGTAATTTGTCATCTGTAAATTGACCGTAAATTTAAAAGTACATAGTGATAAAGTACTGTATTTTATTTGTATAGTGTTAAGCTTTGTCCTATGTTCAGTGGTGTTACCACATGATAGTGCATAGGGTATTATAATTTAGTACAGTATTTCATCTATATATTTTTTCTGCCAGTATTTCCTAATGTGTTGAATGAACAAAATTCATACTACACTTCATCTTTTTGTCTGTTAAGGTGTGTACAGGCTTCCTATTAATATTCCATAGGATCGGTCTAATGCCACTTCTTCCTGTGCTGGGCTCTTCATCGCTGCTCACCTTGGCTTTGACTTCCCTGGCAACTGGATACATGTTGACATGGCTTACCCAGTCCACTGTGTTAGTATTTTATTGCATATTATGTGCTTATAGATAGATATGAAATGCATGTGTATGTATATTGTAAAGTACTGTATATTAGTTCATAGGCATCATTATCATTAGAATTATCACACTGACCTTATAGCCTGTTAATATAATGTTTGGGTAGAATTTAGGAATACGAAAACATATACACAAATGTAGACCAGTCAGCAGAGTGTCAAGTGAAATGACAGATGCATTTATGTACTGATCATGTTTTCAAAAATTCTGCACTTTGCTCCACAGGTGAAAATTAATTACTGTATACTATATGCAGTATTTCATTACGTTAAGATCACACGTGGTTGAGTGGTATCAGTGTCTGACTTCTATCTAAGAGATCCTAGGTTCGATTCCTAGTCAGGAGCGTACAAGTATATTTGTACACACAGGTGTAATGTATGTTTCTCTAACATTAGGTTAAGTCACTTTCGCAGTGCCTGTGGAGTAACATCATTCCATTAACTACCAAATTAAGAATGGGGTGCAACCCTTGTCATGAGTATCTCCATGCATATTGCGTCCATGCTTTATTCTCTTGTCAGTTATGTTGCTCTTGTATACCATCTGTGGTCAAAAATTGGTTATGTTTGGCAATTTTTTATTTTTTTTTTTAATGCAAGGAAGAAGGAACCAAAGGCCATGGGCCCGCATACTGTTCCTTCCAAGAAAAAGCAAAAACAATACTAAAGAGAGCCAAATTCAAGATCCATTCATTTTGAGATGCCTGGACACACTGTGTTTGAAAGACTGGAGGTCATAGGAAGTAGGGAATACAGACAGAGGAAGACAGTTCCAGAGTTGACCAGTTGCATAAATGAAGGACTGGGAGTAACGGTTAACTCTTGCATTAGAGAGTTGGACAGAAAAGGGATGAGAGTTTGTTGCTAGACGGGTACTACGTGCCCGTCGTAGGGAAGCAAGCAGACAGTTCAGAGGAACAGTGACCGTTGAAATACCGATAAAAGAGAGATAAAGATGCAACAGTGCGGCGAAGAGACAAAGTTTGAAGGGAATCAGTAAGAGGAGGAGAGTTAATGAGACGAAAAGCCTTAGACCCCACCCTATTGAGAAGAGCTGCATGTGTGGAGCCTCCCCACACATGAGAGTTGTACTCCATACACGGGCGAATAAAACCCATGTACGAGGTCAACAACCGTGCAGGGGTAAAGAAAGTTTGGAGTCGGCTTAGCACACCTAATCTCTTGGAAACAGATTTCACAAGAGATGTAATATGTTCTTTCCAAGACAAATCCCAAGAGAATGAAACCCCAAGCATGTTCAAGGATGATGCAGGACTGAGCTGGACATTATTAAACATTTGTGGGTAATCCTGAGGAAGATTTTGTCGGGTTGATAAGTGTAAGAACTGAGATTTTGATGCATTAAAAATACCAAGATTATTTTTACTCCAATCAGAGATATGAGCCAAGTCAGACATTAGGTGTGCCATAGCCTCATCCCTTGTTTGTTGAAGTAACTGCTGAGATGGACGTTGCAGAAATCGAATGGAAAGGTGAAAGATGGAATCATCAGAATATGAGTGGATAGGGATAGATGTACAGCTTAGGTCATTGATGAATAAAAGGAAGAGAGTTGGTGATAGGACAGAGCCCTGAAGAACACCACTGTTGATAGGTCTAGGAGAAGAACGATGACTGTCTACAACAGCAGCTGTAGAACGACCAGAAAGGAAGCTAGAGATGAAGGCACAGATAGAAGGATAGAAACCATAAGAGGGCAGCTTGGAAATCAAAGATGTATGCCAGACTCGATCGAAAGCCTTTGAGATGTCAAGTGCAATGGCAAAGCTTTCGTCAAAGTCCCAAAAGGAGGATGACCAGGAGTCTGAAAGGTAGGTGAGAAGATCACCAGTGGAGCGTCCCTGACGGAACCCATACTGATGATCAGAAAGAAGGTTGTTACAGGAAAGATGCTTTAACCCTTTCGCGCACGGTAAGTTTTATTAAGTTTCACGGCTCATGATTTTACTACCCCGCGCGCTCCGCTGGCAGCCCGCGGTACGCAAATTACACGTATTCTCGCCTAATTTTCGCCACACAAACCTCAAAATGTTGCCCTGAAACTCACATCAGCTTATTTGCCGATGTTTGTTCTAGCTGATAAGCCAAAAGAGAAACCAGAAAAATACTAATAAAAGTACACAAGGCTTTCCGTGAATAAACATTTTGGATCATTGATCTCACTTCCCAACATCGTCGTTCGAGTGTTTTCCATCATACAGAAAAAATGTTATTATAAGTTTTGATAGAGAATTTCATTGGCTTCCTAATGAGGTATGTCCGGTTGTGATGCGATTTGTAGTTTTCGAGAAAATGGCCAAAAAGTAAAAGCCATTTTTGTAAAAAAAAATGATTGTTCAGGGAGGTATACTGCAGAAGTTTTCTCGCACATCTTATGTTTTTATTACATAATCTTAAGTAGAATTTCATAAGCTTTCTCCTGATACCTTTTTGTTTTGATACGCCTCATAGTTTTCGAGTAAATTGCAAAAAACTACAGGGTACTCGCGGCCGCGGTGCACTTTCGTCATGCACACACAATAACCGCCTACATAACCATAACTTTTCATTAGAGAAATTACATAGTTATGTAGTGGTAGGTGGTGGCGACCATCATCCACTCACTTGATGTAGTGCTGCCTACTTCTTCCTTAGCCTTTATCATTCTCTTTCTGAGCCTGGCCTCCTCTCTTCCTATTTCTCCCATCTTTCCTGTTACTTCTTATTGCTTTTCTTTCCTTTAAAGGTGGCTTCACGTTGAGTGACAAGCCAAATGGTTTCTTGTAAACCAAGAAACCATTTACAACTCTGGGTGGTAACCATATAACCAAACCATACGTGCTCCCTACGTGTCAACAAGTGGGTTGGTGGAGGGTTAGTGCCCCTCCCTGTAAAACAAATAACTCGGAGTCAAATGGCCACCCCTTACGGGATTATGGCGTCTGGCAATAGATAGATAGAT
>JAGKTI010001900.1:0-29147 GCA_018397915.1 Birgus latro | reverse complement strand
CTTAAGGTGGGCCAATTACACTTGGTTCACAGACTACACACACATCCAAAGCGACCCCAACACAACAATCACACTTACAAGCACTTCTCACCCTACGTACAATCTCTGCAGAGCACCACATGGTGGAGTGGAGATACAGATAGATAGTTATAAAGATCTGCATGGTTAAGAGAAAACTTAAGCTAAATGATTGTAAAACCGAGATCATCACCAGTCGAGGAAGTAGAAGAGGTCATGATGCAGAAAACTCAGTGATCCTTGATATTGGCAAATCACAGCTTTGTCTAGCAGCTGGTGTTCGAAGTTTGGGAGTTTACTTTTATTCAGAATCAAATAGATTAAAAGGAGCACATTAAGCAGCCTTTTAGAAGCTGTAAGCCGCACATCAGAAATCTCCATTTTGTAAGACAGTTCATGAACAGACACTGCCTCTTGGCATTAGTTCTTTCAGTAATCTTGACTCATGTTGATTATTCGTATCATATATTTCAGTAATCTTGTCTCATGTTGATTATTCTTATCATATATTGTTTATAAAGACTCCAACATGCTTGCATGTGTCAGCCTTGGTCACCTAATGGCAGCTGTCCCTTATCTCAGAGGTACCAGGCCTTTTTTGCTTAGCCTCTTGTAGCCATACCCATGACATTCACATTTCTCATCCTCCACACTTAAATGTCATTCTCCATCCTCTCATTATGCCCAAACCATCTTAATCTACACCTCCTCATCACAACACCAATATATTCTAGTCCTGTCCTTCCTTTCTACTCTTCAGTCACAGTCCTAGTCTCCCCAGGCCTCGAACTCTAGGACAGTACAAATCCATCTAATCATTGTCATTTCTTTATATTTCAGCCTACAAATATCCTCCTCCTTTTTTGCGCAGGTCTCACTACTTTACAGCATATACACTCAGCACATGCTGCATACAAAGATCTGTTGGCATGAAGGGAGGGCCCACTTGATTTCAGGAGAGTCAGCAGCTCCATGAACTTCCTTCAACTACTCCATATCCTCTCCACAGAACTAGCTCCAGCCCCACCTCCAGCACATAACATGTCCTCCAAATATGAAAAACTCCCTGACACACCTAAGAGACTCTCAACAAGATCAATCCTTTCACACCTGACAATCTCAACTTATTCTCCACAGTGCACTGCACACATGAAATCAGCATTATTTTGCAGCCTGCCTCTAATATCACTACATCTCTTATGCACACTTAACACAAACACTGCATAATATGGCATTACTTCCCACACCCTTGTAGCAGACTGCATATAACCACTTTCCCACTGCTTTGACTGTACCTCCACCAGCCCAAGATATCATCACTTTTGTTTTATCAGTCAGTCTTAAGCAATTTATGGTTTGTTATGATGCTTAAATCTCACACATGTGACTTCGGCATTGGACTCCCATGGGAGATGTATGCTGTTAACATGGTGTTGATTGCAGAGAATGAAAGGAAGGCAGAGGAAAGATATAGGATATGGAGCGATTGAATGGGGCACAAGGGTTTAAGAGCAGAATGACAGTTGCAAACTGTCATTCTGCTCTTAAACCCTTGTGCCCCATTTAGTCTCTTCATTTCCTAAATGGTTCCTCTGCCTCTCTTTCAGTCTCTGCAATCAATACTCTGTTACCAGCCTACAACATCACCCATGGGAGTTTGTTGCTGAAGTCACTTGAAACAGCTTCAAGCACCATGACAAAACAATAAGATGCTAAGACTGACCTGATGCACACCAATATTCATGGAAAACTCGGAACTCGACACTCAAATCTCCATTTATTCTTACCTGCATATGAACACCCACTTTCTTGGCCATAACCACTTTAAACAGTCACTCCTTGATCTCAAGCTTTCTCACTGCTCACTTCACCATCTCCCAATGGACTCTGTCAATTATATGTTTATAATAATTTTTGGTTTGTTCAGTCATTGCAGCCAGTGGCTGAATATATACACAGATCCTTAATTTGGTATCTTAACCTAAGAGAGTCAACAGGCTGGTATTGGCTGCCCCCGAGGAGTGACAACTCTCTACCAAGCCTCACTGGGTAAAGTGAGGTGTAAGCACAAAAAGACAAACCATCTAATCCTTACCCTGCTGAGTTCTGAACACTTGCGAGTTTTCCACCATAATGCACCTTGAACTACATTTGACGGGAGAGTTCACGTCCCCACACCAGCAGCTTGGCCTGAGTGAGGTTTGAACTTGGTTCACACGAATTAGGAGTCGAGTGCTTTATCAGCTGCGCCACCAGGCGTGTAAATTTGTCACTCGGTGCCCTTCCTTTGCGCCAAATGCATTTTGTGAAATGCATATAAACACATTAAAAACTGCACTTAGTATCACTGCCTACACAGAACATAAAAATATAATTAAGCTACTTCTTGATGTAATCTGTTAATTTTTCTGTTACAGTAATCACTTGATTATCCGACATAATAGAGCCAAAGGCATGTCCGGGGGTAATGGCTCTGTCCAAAAATAGAGTTCTCCCCAAGCCCCCCCCCCTTCTTACATACCATAACTTTGAAAGCCATTGTAAAATGCTACTACTGTACGTTGTACAACACTTGTTCCTGGTATTTTACACTACTGTATCTAGTGAAACAGACCTACAAACAACAGTCAAGCAACTACCTGGTCAAGCAGACCACAGACAAGCAATCACCACTGCACAGCCATACTCTGCAGTGACATGAAAAGTACTGTGCTGCACAGCACTGTACATTATAAGACCGGTTACAAAAGAAAAATGCAGTTGGCACACAAAACATTATGGCAAAATGGAATAAAATCATGGAAAAGTACAGTAAGCTAGAATAAAATCAAGGTAAAATACAGTCAGCTGAATAAAACTGGCCACACAAGAAAAAGGCAGTGGAGACACAAAACATAATGGTAAAATAGAATAAAATCATGAAACATTACAGTAAGGTGGAATAAAAACAAGGAACAATACAGTCAGCTAGAATAAAACTGGCTACACAAGAAAAAGGCTGTGGGCACACAAAACGTTATGGTAAAATGGAGTAAAATCATGGAACAGAACAGTAAGCTAGAATAAAATCAAGGAGCAGTACAGTCAGCTAGAATAAAATGAAAAGAACACTCAGTTCCTCACAGGCCATCATGTGGAATAACCTGCTAGCTTCTTGACTGTGGCTATTGTACATTGCTGTGGCTGATGAAGATGTTGCACTACATAGTACAGTAAATCCCATGTGGTCTAGTGGTGTACCTTCATAAACTTAGTTGGTGTCTGAGTCAAGGAAGAGCTCCTTTAAGATGCGGGAAGTGGACCATCTCGGACCCATCTTACCCAGGATCTCATGCTTATTCTCCAGAGTCAGCACTACCCTTTTTCTTTTCCCTGGTGGAGGGGCCATTATCAAACACCTGAGGAAGAGGCATGTGAGGAATAGCAAGGCCTGAAGCAGGTAGGGGATCACCACAAAAGGAACCACGTGCACAATCATGACAACTTTCGCGTAGGTGGTGTTTACTCAGTGGCTGTTGCGCGGGAAATGGGAAAACTGAGGGGGGCCTCTGGTGGACGATGGGTGAACTACAGAGCCAGGCAGTGATCTCAACTGGGCTCTTCTCGCCCATCTGAGTGAGAAATGTTCGCGCCGCCAAAGTTCCCCCCTGGAGGCAAGAATTTTGTCCAGATATTTTGAAAAAATGTGCGATTAATGGTTTAATACAGCCATATCACAGTGTATGGATAATGGATTGTCCGGGTAGTAGCTGTCTGGATAATCGGGTGATTACTGTATATGTTCATTCACAGTTTGCACACAAAAACACTTGTCTGACTGTCATATGATTTAGATTTTTTTTTTTTTCCCCTTCATTGACACCATTAGATGTTAAATTTTCATGACTTCTTTTCTGGGAGACCATTGCAATGGTAGTTGTTATAAAATTAAAAGTCACAGAGAGTGTTGGAAGCCTAGCAAGGGCAGGTAAAAAATATACAGTATTAACCCTTCTCCTGGTGGCGACCAAGTGAGATTCCTGTAACCACTGTCTGACTTGCTTCTTCATTTCTGTAACATTTGCAGCCATTCCTCTTTTTTTCTCTCTCTCTCTAGACTACCACCTCTCCTCCTCTAAACCTCACCTTCTTTTCCTCACAGAGACTCGGCTGCCTGAGACAACTTATAAACAAACCCTTCTCTGTACCCTCCTACTTTCTCCCTACTCATTTCAAAGCCAGAGATGGCTGTTCTGTACATGTATGCAACAACTTATCTTGCTCTTTGTGTTCCTGATTGAGAATCTTCTGAATTCTGTATTCTCTGGCTTTGGCTATCCTGTCATTCCCTGACTAAATATATCAGTGCTGTTTACTTATCCCTTGATTCTACTTACTATGAAAAATTGTTTGACCATCTTACTCTTAAGATGGAAACATCCTATCAATTTCTCCTTTCTCAGAAATCTCCATTGTAGGTGATTTCAGTGTTCACCACCACCACCTGGTGAACAGGCCTACATCTCTTCTATCCGTAACCCCTCAGCGCAGTGTCAGAATGGACCGACACTAAAGGGGTGCACGGAGACTGGCGGGTGTCAGTAGGAATCACAAGTGCAGTCCTGCCACAGTTCGAATGGTCTGCCATTTGATCTTGTTACCAAACGGTAGGGAGACATGCTCGCCACCTGACGCAAGCATACCTCAGTCTTCTCTGTGACTTAGCCAGGTGTAGGGCGATGTTTTCTGAAACCTCTTCATCCGATTCCGTTCCCGCCTCGTACAGGCCTCTTGCCTCATCCACCTCTGCCAAGCCTCTGCCCAGGCATATTAAGGAAAGGGCTTAGTGATAGTGCCATAGGGTGTGCCTTGGACGCCACTGTGTCTAGTTTATCCAGTAGTGGAGAAGTTCTCATGTTGAGAGTGAAGCCAAAGTCATGGCCATGCACACACACACACACAGAGACATCCTGCTTCAAGTGCCAGAAGTTGCTCATCTTCTTCATGTCCATTCTCAACGACGCTACCACCTGCAGACCTGGGGATGTTTTCGTTTGCAAGAAGAGGAGTTGGTGAGTAATATGGGCTTTAATTTGTTTCCCAAACTGCTATATTTTACTTATCTCCTTCATGTCCATTCTCAACAATGCCACCACCTGCAGACCTGGGGATGTTTTCATTTGCAAGAAGAGTTGGTGAGTAATATGGGCTTTAATTTGTTTCCCAAACTGCTATATTTCCCAGATATGAAGGTTTGACAAAAGGCTATTTTGGGAAGTATCCCCTTAATGAGAGGGTGGCTGCACCAAAGTAAGCCCAGCATCTAGGGGTTAATGGCCAAGAGCAGCTTGTACAGCACTCTACCCATATCCCCGACCACCTTGGAGAGAGAGAGGCCCAACATTCTTGACCTCTTCCTTACAACTACCGTAATCCTCCTCCTTACGCTGTTAATCTGTTCACTCTATGGGGTTCTGCCGAGCACAATTTTATCACCTTAACCTGTCCTATCACCTAAGTAAGGCCTGCGGATCCTTCCAAGAAGCGGCGGCTGTGGCACTTTGGAGCTGCTGATTGGGAGACCCTCAGGCAGTACATCTTCGATTTTCCCTGAAATGATTATTGCTTCCGTAGCTAAGAGCCATCTTGAGTGTGCCTTGCACATTATGGAGGTTATTTTCTTGGGCATGGAAGCACATATTCCTTCTCTTGTCTTGTGACTAATTCAAAAAAAAAAAAAAAAGTTTAATCATGCTTGTTCTAATGCCGTCCACGACAAGGAGAGGGCGTACAAAAGGTCTATCTATCTATCTATCTATTGCCAGACACCATAATCCCGTAAGGGGTGGCCATTTGACTTTGAGTTATTTTTTTTACGGGGAGGGGCACTAACCCTCCACCAACCCACTTGTTGACACGTAGGGAGCACGTATGGTTTGGTTATATGGTTACCACCCAGCGTTGTAAATGGTTTCTTGGCTTACAGGAAACCATTTGGCTTGTCACTCAATGTAATCCCACCTGTAAAGGAAAGAAAAGCAGTAAGAAGTGACAGGAAATATAGGAGAAATAGGAAGAAAGGAAGGCAGGCACAGAAAAAGAATGATAAAGGCTAAGGAAGAAGTAGGCAGCACTACATCAAGTGAGTACAAAAGGTATCGGAGCCAATTCACCCCTGAATCTCATCTCTCATGTTTCTGCCCAGAATCATCCTAAGTCTTTTTCACACTGATAAAAATAATTTCATTCGTGAAGTGAGAAACCTGTATTTTACAAAGGAAAAATAATCCAGTACATTAACATTGTGCCGGGAATTGAACCTGAGACTTTCAGGTGAGAGCCAGACAGCAATCCACTATGCCACAACTAGTTCTCTCACATTGTCGCAATCTTGTAACCAGTGCCCCTCCGCCCCCACTGTGGGCCTGAAGAGGGTAAGAGAACCCCCTAGCACACTGGCAAGTAGATGCTTTTTAATCTGTCCAAAGCACTTACAGCAAGTCAGAATGAATTGGAAAACCTGTACTTTACACAGGAAAAATCATCCAGTATAGCATATTACCCCTGTGCCAGGAATCGAATCAGGGACTTTCAGGTGAGAGCCAGGCAGCAATCCACTACACCACAACCAGGTAAAAGTTCCTTCACATTGTCACAATCTTGTAACCAATGTCCCTCCACCCCCACCATGGGCCTAAAGAGGGTGAGAGAACCCCCTCGCACTCTGGCAAGTAGATGCTTTTTAATCTGTCCCAAGCACTTATGGTAAATCAGATTTCTCAATTCATTTTGACTTGCCATAAGCGCTTGGGATAGATAAAAAAGCATCTACTTGCCAGTGTGCCAGGGGGTTCTCTCACCCTCTTCAGGTTCACAGTGGGGGTGGAGGGACAGTGGTTACAAAATTGTGATAATGTCAGAGAACTTTTACCTGGTCATGGTGTAGTGGATTGTTGCCAGGCTCTCACCTCAGAGTCCGGGGTTCGATTCCCAGCATAGTGGTAATATATTGGATGATTTTTCCTGTGTAAAGTACAGGTTTCTCAGGTCATTCTTATTTGCCATAAGTGCTTGGAATAGATTAAAAAGCATCTACTTGCCAGAGAGCCAGGGGGTTCCCTCACCCTCTTCAGGCCCACAGTTGGGGCAGAAGGATAATAGTTAGCTACAAGATTGTGCCAATGTGAGAGAACTTTACCTGGTTGTGCTGTAGAGGATTGTTGCCTGGCTCTAACCTGAGAGTCCCAGGTTCGATTCTCAGTATATTGGTAATATCAGTAAAACCTCGATATAAAGGACTTCAGTAGACCGGAATTCGCTTTTATCGGACTCGAGGAGCTACCGGACTAAACTCCTATATATCGGAAAAAGTCCGATATAGCCAGAAAGCAGTCCGGACTGCCTGACAACTTCAGCTATTTTCACCACAATAAGACAAGTAAAAGACATGTTTTTCAGTGCACAGTACAGTATTATTATACTATTTGATCAATGTAGTGAAGGTATAACACAGTACAATACTGCAATGGTGGTGAAAACCACTAATGCAATCCGGACTAATGTCTGATATATCGGAAAAAGTCCGGATTAGCAGGGGTAAGTCCGGATGTCGCTTTTATCGGAAAATCGCATATTTCGGACTGGCCTTAGCCCCAATTAGTCCGTTATAGTGAGGTCTTACTGTATATTGAATGGATAATTACACTCGTACTAAATACTCCGAACTCTCCAACTCAAATTCTTCCCGCTTCGTCTGGCACTGTGCCAAAAAACTTTCTAATAACTTCACCTCATCATCCTTCCCTAATCTTTTCCACTCTGATAGCTTTGTAGCTGTTTCTTCTACTAATGGGGCAATGTAGCATTGGATGATGAATGAAAAAAAATAAAGAACTCTTCACTTAGACTTTCTCCTCCATTTCTACCTTAGACGATTCCGGTGCTTTTCCTTCATCACTTCACCCCTCTGACTTCCTCATGGCTGACATGAAAATTTCTTCAGTTGATGTATTTTCTGCCATCAATAGCCTCAATACTAACAAGGCATAAGGGCCTCATGGATTCTCTACTGTTGTCCTCGAGAACCATGCTTCTGTGCATACACCCCACGTAGGCAAACTCTTTTGCCTTTGTCTGTCAAATTTTACCTTTCCTTCTTGCTGAAAGTTTGCTCTTATTCAACCTGTCCCAAAGAAGGGAGACCACTCCCAGCCCTCTATCACCCAGTTGCATCCTGTATTTCAAGTGTTTTAAAGGGTTCCACCAGGGATGCTCCACTGACGACCGTCTCACGTACCTTTCGGACTCCTGGTCATCCTCCTTTCGGGACGTTGGAGAAAGCTTTGCCATTGCACTTGACATCTCAAAGGCTTTTGATTGAGTCTGGCATAAATCTTTTATTTCCAAGCTGCCCTCTTCCAGTTTCTATCCTTCTGTCTGTGCCCTCATCTCTAGTGTCTTTTCTAGTCATTTTATAGCAGTGATTGTAGATGGCCACTGTTCTTTTCCCAGAGTTAGCAGTAGTGGTTTTCCTCAAGGTTCTGCCCTATCACCAACTCTTCCATCCCTTCACCAGTGATCCAAGCTGTATAATCTAACCCTATCTACTCATATGCTGATGACTCCACCTATCACCTTTCCATTCACTTCCCATGGCACCCATCTTAGCCATTACTTCAGCAAACAAGGGATGAGGCCGAGGCACACCTAATGTCAGACTTGGCTTATACAGTAGGCGCGGAAAGTATTGACTTTTTTTGCCGACATCATTCTTCTTCGCGTTAAGTGAAGTAGGGTCAATACTACCCTCCCCTGTGATGCGAAATGAGCTGACGCTTTTTCAACGGGAGCTGGCAACCCTGCTTGATAGGTTTGGCACCACAGGAGCAGGCCAGTAATGTTTGGGCAGCCACAGGAGGAGGATTGTCTCTGTGTGTGATGCACCACAAGGGCATGTTTTGACTCAAATAACACAGTTATTTGGTTACCTACCACATTCTCATCATGCCTAAAGTAACCACAAGCAAGGACAAACGTGTGGAAGTGATTACTTTATACAGAGCTGGCCACAAACTCCCATTTATTGCAAATCAGATGGTGTTAGACTGAGGACAGTGCAGAGACTGGTGAAGCGGTTCAAGGACAGTGGGGAGGCCATTCCTCCCACTCCACTTCCCAAGCCTGGGAGACCTCGTAAGACAACCTTCAGGACCCGTCAGCTGATCTCAAGGCAAGTTAGCAAGGATCCAAGGCTAACAGCACGGGATTTAAAAGAAAAGAACCCACAGTTGCTGGCAGATGTGTCTGTCAGAAGTGTGCAGCAGCTGTTGCATGACGATCTGGGCTACAGGAGTTTTTGTGCTCGTAAAAAACCACTGCTAACTGCACTTCAGAAGAAAAAGAGAGTAAATTTTTGTAAGAAATATCTTGCCTGGAGTGAGGAGTAATGGAAAACTGTGCTTTGGAGTGATGAGTCAGCATTTACTGTCACTGGTACCCCTTCATCACGAGTGTACTGCAAACCAGGCAGTGACCCCCTGGATCCTACTTCCAAGTTTGTTAAATACCCAGCCTCACTCATGGCTTGGGGCTGCTTTACATATTATGGTGTTGGTAGGTTGGTAATTCTACCTGCAAATGAAAAAGTGAAGCAGAACAATTATTTGGAGCTCTTATGTGACTTAATGACTCTTGATAAAACCAAGGCAAGAGTATTTATGCAAGATTCTGCCCCTGCACATGTTGCAAAGTCAGTGAAACAGTGGCTAACAGACTGTGAGGTTCCCTTTATTCGAGATTGGCCCGGAAACAGCCCAGATATCAATCCCATTGAGAATTTATGGGCGCACATGAAGCGGCAGCTGCGTTTTATGGACACATCATCTTTGCCTAAACTTGAGGCTGCAGCTATGGAGCAGTTTTAGTCTGTCTGTTCTGCAAAACTACGCCATCAGCCTCCCCAGATGCCTTAAGAAGATAATAAAGGTGAAGGGGAATGCCAGTAAATACTAAATTCAATGGTGAGTGTTAATTCATTTGTTTCTCCTTGCTAACCACAAGAATGTTTTCTTTTTTTAAGATGGGGTCAACACTTTCCGTGCCTACTGTATATCTGATTGGGGTAAAAGTAATCTTGTTGTATTAGTGCTTCAGGAACTCAGTTCTTGAATCTTTCAACCCGTCAATCTTCCACAGAAGTATGCTTAGTTTCTTAACAATATCTAGCTCAGGCCTGTGTCATCCTTAAACATACTTAGGGTTTCATTCTCATGGGGTTTATCTTGGAAAGATCATATTACCCCTCTTGTAAACTGCTTCCAAGAGATTAGATGTGCAAAGCCAGCTCCATGCCTTCTTTACCCCTGCACAGGTGTTGACTTTATACACGGGTTTTATTTGCCCGTGCAGAATACAACTCTCATGTTTGGGGAAGCTTCCCACATGCCGTTGTTCTTAACAAGGTGGTGTTAAAGGTTTTTAGTCTCATTAACTCTTCTTGTCTTACTGGCTCACTTCAACCATGGTCTTTTTGCTACCCTGTTGCATCTTTATTTCTCTTCTGTTGCTACTTCAAAGGTCACTGCTTCTCTGAACTCTCTGCGTGCATCCCTCCACCATTACGGTGGAGGGATGCACCCATCCAGCAACACACTCTAATCCCTTTTCTGTCCAACTTTCTAATGCAAGAGTTAACTGTTACTCCCAGTCCTTCATGTATGCAACAGGTCAGCACTGGAACTGTCTTCCTCTGTCTGTATATCCTACTGCCTATGACCATCAGTTTTTTAGATGCAGTGTGTCCAGGCATCTTGAACTGAACGGATCTTGAATTTGGCTCATTGTTAACTTGTTTTTGGTAAATGGAGGAAACAGTACAGGCTTTAGGCCTTTGGTTCCTTCTTCCTTGCAGTTATAAAAAAAAAAAAAAATGTGTTCCATATGACATGACCCACTACCATGGTATGCCAGCTGTTAAGGGGTCAAAAATTGGTGTGCATTTTGAATTAGAAAATGGGCAAGAGGTTCAAATTTGTCCATCTGGATTCTTTATAAATCTGAAATTTTAAATGCTTAATTTTTTATAGTTAAAGCCAATATATCTACTAGGGCTATAAGAAATTCTATTAATCTATCTATTGCCAGACACCTTAATCCCATAAAGGGTCGCCACAAACACATCGCCTTCATGTCACCCTGTCCTTCGTCATTTCACTGTCCTGCTTCCAGCTCACACCCCCCTCTCTCATATACCTCTCCACTCCATCCCTCCATCTCATCTTTGGCCTCCCACTCCCTCTTCCCCCCTCCACCTCACTCACACACACACTCCTCATCAGTCTCTCGCTCTCCATCCTCTCCACATGGCCAAACCACCACAGTTTGTTTCTCCTAATGCTTTCTATCACATCCACAACCACACCACAATGCTCCTTCACTTCCTCATTTGTCAGTCTCTCTCTCCATGTAACTCCACCTGCTCCTCTCAGATAACTCATTTCCACTGCTCTCACTCTTGACTTTTGTCCCACCAACAAAGTGCTAGCTTGACTTCCATATGTTAGAGTTGGTATCACAGTACTGTCATGCAGTAACTTTTTCACTTCCATGCTCACTTACATTTCTTATCACTACTTTCAAAGAATCAGCAACCTTTCTTCCTTGTTGTACCCTTTCAAGCACTCAACCCTCTAAACATCCATCCTTACTGATCACATTACCCAGATACTTAAAATGCACCCACATTTTCCGTTTCCTCCTCATCCAACCTTACTGTACATTCAGTTATTTCATTTCTCTCAAAAGGCCATAACATTACTCTTCCCTACATTCATATTTAGATTCCGTTTCTTACACACTCTCCCAGACTCATTCACCAAGCCTTGCAGGTCCCCTTCGTCTTCACTTAACAACACGGTATCATCTGCAGACAACAGTACAGGGAGTTTCCACACATTGGGTACAATTTATTTTTGATTAACATGAACCGGTAGATTGTTTGGCAGCAGCATTCAAAAGCATTGTTTAAACAGTAGCACTGTAAACTAGTGCTGTCTTATAAGCAGCATTTAGTGAGCAAAAGAGCCATATGTGACTCATGAGCCAGCATTGGGTGTCCCTGGTATAATTTATAGCAGTTCACCACACTTCTCTTATATAAGTATTGACTCAATTATTTAAGAAAAAATTGCCATGTATATTAATGTAGAGTTAGTTTGAAAGCATGCCATAAAAAAAAAAACTAAAGCAGCGTTTTCTTTGCAGGGTGAGCGAGCCACAGGCTATGGAGTTTCTCTCTTGGTTACTCTATTTGGTCACAATTCCCAGAGTCGAATGTTTCGCAGTCTTGCCCCAATATCCACTGAAAATGGAGATTGTGAGAATGACTGCAAAGCTTCTAAGAAGATGAGGTTATCATAGGGATGTAAGATTGATTAAAATATTTAGATCATTTTCAAACTTACAAGTCTTAAGACAATAACTTTTAGTGTGGTGTCCTCAGTTGTATCATCAAAAAGCTATCAAAATGTTACAAATCCCCAACTTAGTTTTTTAAAGTATACATATAAAGCCAGTAGCCTACATCTATGATATTAGAAAAAGAAATGTTAATTAATATAGGGCAGTATCTCAGGTAACAAAGGCTAAATAGATAAGAGGTAAATAACATTTTTCATAACTGAATTTTGTATATAGAGCTGAGGATTTTTAAGTATTTATTCTTTTACTTTTTAAAGCCTTATTGATATTTTCATAAAGATTTTTAGTAAAAGAAAGCTTTTTATATTTTGTAGGTTACAAAAAACACAGAGGAAAAACTTAATACCTGTGTCCTGGAGTGTTCTTTGTATCAGTTACATTAGACTATCATAAAGACAGGATTGGCTGCATATCAGAGTGCACTTATATATCTCAGTGCTTATCTGTTTTGTCTGCCATATTATTGGAAAATTATAAATAACTTCTGTTCATGACTGTGTACTCTGAAAGTTGGTATGTCAGATATGTTTGCTATAAAATTATAATCTTAATGACTACTATACAGTAGTGTGTTTCATCCAGTTGATGCCTTCGATGTCACTAATTTTCTTGGAATAGTCTTACAGCAAAAGATGTAAAGTGTATCACAATCATTTTTACTAAATGCTCATCTGTTACTGTACAGATAAAGTAAATACTGGAGTAACTTTGTGATTATATCATTATCATGAATATAGTTAATTGTAATAAGAGCACAGTAACATAGTTTGTTCCAAGGGGTGGTTGGGGTTATTGCTCATGTAATGCCACTCAGGGATGAGTGAGGCTGATCGCTCTCATCTTAAATGTCAGGACCAACTTGCCTATCCCCAGGCTCCTATGCTTC
Organism: Birgus latro; assembly: GCA_018397915.1. Taxonomy (NCBI): domain Eukaryota; kingdom Metazoa; phylum Arthropoda; class Malacostraca; order Decapoda; family Coenobitidae; genus Birgus; species Birgus latro. The sequence goes on along the minus strand of JAGKTI010001900.1, from coordinate 15,787 downwards.
TCATGGGGCAAGGTAGGATTGGATGATGGATGGATGGATGGTAATAAGAGCACAGTATCATAGTTTGTTTATAGTGATGTTCATGTCTTTTGCCAAAATGTTCAAAATTTCTGTAATCTACATATGCTGTGTCTGCATAGTAGTGAAATCTTCACCATAATTTACTGATTCAGAAAAGACTCAGTCTGACAAAGCAAAAATCTGATATGAGTGAGCTGTCATTGAATCAGAATTTTTCAAGATACAGGTAGTCCCTACAAACTATATGCCTGCAAAGTATAAACTTGCAAAGAAGGTCAAAACATGTTTGGGGAAAAAAAGGTGAAAATATGGCATTTCAGCATTCTTGGGAAATACTGTATGTTCCTTAAACTGCTGGGAATACAGAATATGGGGAATAACTTGTTTGTTACCCTTGTCTTATTTTTGTAGCTGTTACACTCCAAACAGCAGTTGACAAGTTTGGTCCACGAGGTCTTCTCCATTTCAGAAGGCCTTTCACAATGTTAGACCTTAAATTTGGGCTTTAAAAAGTACAAAGCATTTCCGAGTACTGTATTTTAGCATTGTCAACAGCAGATGCATTGTGGTAGGTGGGGGCACTCACCATCCACTCACTTAAAGTAGTGCTGCTCTCGGGTGTCTGCCCTTTCCTCTCCTCCCTCCTTTCCTTCCTTCCTCTTCTGTCTTTCTTTACTTCATTCTTTCCTCGTCCTTTTGCATACGGGTGACTTTACATTCCCTCTTGTCTTTTTTTCCTTCATTCTTTCCACTCCCTTCTGCCTTTGGGTGACTCTACACTGAGTGACAAGCCAAATGGATGCTGTGTGGTAACCATATAACCAAAGTATGGCACCTGGTGGTTTAGTGGGTAATTAAGGTGCTCCAGTCGGATTGAGCCGGTGAAGGTTTATATCCAAGGGATGGTTGGGGTTTATTGCTCACGTAATGCCACTCAGAGATGAGTGAGGCTGATCACTGTCATCTTAAATGTCAGGACCAACTTGCCTAGCCCTGGGCTCCTATGCTCCTCATGGGGCAACGTAGGATTGAATGATGGATGGATGGATGAAGAGCAGATGCAAAAACAAGTTGTATTGTTGGCTAAGGTTTAAAAAGAAAGTTAAGGGCACATGAAATATTGATCATAATATAAACTGAAAGTAATATAGACCATACAATATGTTTCACCTTGAACCTTGAGGTAATATCAGTGTTAAAGAAGGCTATATTTTACCCTTCCTTTTGAAAAATCATACAATGAGAACATTTACAATAACATCTTCATTGTAATGAGGTTAAAGGATCCAGCAGGGTAACAGATTCTTAAGCTTTAATTTTCAATGTTTGTCCAATGAGTATTCTATAATAAATTAATTCACATACATTGTAATTTACCATCATCAAAGTAATAATGACAGTAGCATATAAGTTTTGTAAATGGAAAAAACTTCAATATATTGTGGCAACATTTATTCAGCTGAGTACTGCTAGGTCTTATGCATATGTACAGCTATGATCAGAATTTCAACAACACATATTAAGAGTCATATCATGTTGACATTTGTCTACCAGCTAGGTATGTACCTGGTGTTACTGTACTTGAACTGTTTTCTATGTGCCAGCACATGACAAGTGTGAGAACGAAGAATACACTGTTGTTTGAGGAGGAACGAAAAATGTAGATGACAGGACTCGATGCCAGTGAATTTTTCATCATGGCAGCAAATTACATAGAGAACTGCTGCCCCTTCTCACATACTTGTACACAGCCACCCAGTCCGTTGCTCCAGTGACTGCTAAACATGTCTGTCATATCTCGTTATTTCAGGACTTCAGTGAAATGTGTTAATTAGAGAGAGAGAGAGAGAGAGTGTGTGTGTGTGTGTGTGTACTCTTTTGTAATTTGTGGTGACTTCAACTGTCACATAAACTGGGATGACAGTACAGCAGATGCTGAAGGTAGGCATCTTGTAGACTCTGCTGATGAAAATTTTTTATCCCTGTAAGTAACGGAACCAACTACAGGCAGTACCATCCTGAAGACTTGGCTGATGAAATTTTTTTTTTGTGGGTAAGTGAACCAGTTAGAAGTAGTAGCATCCTAGATCTTTTGTTCACTACAGAAGATGAAAGTGTTACCACCTTGTTTGTTGGTGAATCAGTGGGAAGTAGGGACCACATCCTGATTAAGCTCTCTGTGTGCTGGTATTAATTGTGAATGATAGTCTGGACCTCGTAAAAGAAAACTAGACTCCGTCCAGCTGACTATACAGGTTTTAGAGCGAGCTTTATGAGTGTTGGACTAGAGGGCAGTAATGTCTATCTATCTGTAGCCCGACCCCCTAATCCCGGAAAGGGTGGCCGCAGACAAAACGCCTCCAAGTCGCTCTGTCACCCACCATTTGCCTACCCTCCCCCCAGCTCACTCCCCCCTCCCTCATATACCTCTCAACTCCATCCCTCCACCTCATCCTCGGTCTTCTCCTCCCTCTCCCTCCCTCCACCTCACCTGCATACACCCTCTTAGTAGTCTTTCGTTCTCCATTCTCTCCACATGTCCAAACCACCTCAGTGTATTTCTCCTAATCTTCTCAACCACATCCACATCCACCCCACAACGTTCCTTCATCAACCTGTCCAACCATATCACTCCACGTGCTCCTCTCAAGTAACTCATTTCCACTGCTCTCACTCTTGACTTGATACCCTCTAGCAAGGTCCATGGCTCGCTTCCATATGTCAGGGTAGGGATCACGATACTGTTATGCAGTGCCTTCTTGACTTCCATACTCACCTCCCTATTTCTCATCACTGTCTTCAGTGAACCAACAACCTTCCTTCCCTGCTGTACCCTTTCAAGTATTTCATCCCCAAAACTTCCATCCTTACTCATCACACTACCCAAGTACTTCAATGTACTCACATTCTTCATATCCTCACCATCCAACCTCACTGTGTATTCTGTAACTTCATTCCTCTCAAACACCATAACTTTACTCTTGTTTACATTGACTTTCAGATTCCTCTTCTTACACACTGTCCCAAATTCATTCACCAAACCTTGCAACTCCTATTCATCTTCACTCAACAATACTGTATCATCAGCAGACAACAACACCTGAATCTTCCACACCTCACCGTCATTCATTACAGCCACTCCCACATCCACTGCCCTACCTTGCACCTCCTTTACAACCCCATCCATATATATATTAAACAGCCATGAAGACATCACACAACCCCGTTACAGTCCGACATTCAGATCAAAGAACTCACTCAGCTCACCATCCACTCGCACAGTAGCCCTAGCCTCTTCGTACATACTCTTCACAGCACTCAACAATTTCCCCTCCACTCCATATATTCTTAATACCTTCTACATACCTTGTCCATCTATTCTATCATAAGCTTTCTCCAAGTCCATGAAGACAGCATACACTTTCTTTCCCTTCTCTAGATACTTCTCCACTAAACATCTTAGAATAAATATCTGATCTACACACCCTTTTCCCTTCCTAAATGCCCCTTGTTCTTCTCCAACTAACTCCTCTGTTATATGCCTACCCCCATCAATAAGTATGCTACCATTTATTTTTCCAGTCACACTAAGAAGGCAAATACCCCTATGGTTACCACATACTTCTCTCTCCCCTTTTCCTTTATACTGTATAAAGGAACAATTATACCGGATTTCCAGTCCTCTGGAACCCTTCCCTCCTCCCAAGCCAATCTACACAACTTCCATATCCACTCCACAACAATCTCACCCCCATACTTCAACATTTCACCACACACTCCACCAATTCCTGGGGCCTTACCCACCTTGATCATCTTCACTGCTTCCACTACTTCCGCCCTACTGATCTCTTCCTCCCTCCTCTCACTTCTTCTCCCAGCCATTCTCCAACCACTTATACTCGCACTGCTCTTACTCACTACACTAAACAAATCCTCAAAGTGCCCCTTCCATCTTTTCAATTTCTCTCTCTTCTCCACTAGCAATCTGTTATTCCCATCTTTCACACCCCTACTATATCCCCTTTCACACTGTCTTTTTCTTTACCACCTTCCAAAACAATTTCTTACTCTCCCTCCACTTTTCACTCAGATTCCTCCCAAACTCCTCATCCACTTCCTTCTTACTCTCCTTCACCAATCTATTCACCTCTCTACTCCAGCTCACATATACCTCTCTATTCTCTCTCTCATCATCTCCCCTACCTCTGCTCGCTAGCCATTCACTATATGCCTTCTTTTCCACAGCTTGTTTCACCTCGTCACTCCACCATGCTGTCCCTTGCACACCCCTGCATCTCCTCCTCACTCCACAAACCACCTCACACGCTGCGCCTATCTCTTCCGTGAAAATCTTACATACATCTTCCACCCCTTCCACTTGCTCTAACTCATACCTTCCCAATCTTTCTTCCACTAGGCTCTTATACTCTGCCAATATATCGCTCATTTAAAGAGCAATTTTCAGAATGACTGGCTGCATTCACACCCTGTAAGTCCACAAAGCCAGGATCAGTTCAACCAAAATGGTCTAGTAATGAAACAGCCACTGCAATAAAAGAGAAAAAGTCTGCATACACAAGGGCCAAAAGCAGCCAGGACCAGAAAGATTTGAACTCTTTCCACACTGTATATAGGAGAGTGAGATCTCTGATAAAGCTTGCTAAAAGAAATGATGTCAGGGTGGTATCACTGCAAAGTGAGCCCCTAAAGAGTTCTTCAGCCATGTAAACAGTAGGAAACCTTTCAAAAGCAGTGCTGGACCACTTAGGGATCAATCAGGTGTAATGTAGATCTCAGACTTGGATATGGCCAACATTTAAAAAAAAAAACTATTTTGCTTTGATCTTTATAGAAGATACTCATGACATGGCAAGACCAGTTCTCACCCATGGGAGTGAAAATTCCATCATTCTTAGATGTACACCTGAGGTGGTGGCAAGAAGAATCGACAAGCCAAATATTTACAAGTCACCTAGCCCAGATAATATCCTTCCAAGAGTTATAAAGGAGGTGCATGACCAAGAAGCTCCTTTACTTACAGGAATCTTTGGCAAGTCTCTGGAAACAAGGGAAGTGTCAGAAGACTGGAAACTTGTAGATGTAACCCCAGTCTTTAAGTAAAGGGATCGGGAATGTCCTGAGAATTACTGTCCAATTAGCCTGACCTCTGCCATAGCAAAATTGTTAGAAGAAATTATTGTAGACAGAACAGTTGAACACCAGGAAAATCACAACCTGATTATGGACTCATAGCATGGATCAGATGATACAGATCATGCCTTGCCAACTTATTTGAATTTTTCCATAATGTTGAGTGAGTGTGACAGGAATAAAGTAGTAGACATCCTTTACTTAGACATTCAAAAGGCTTTCGACAAAGTGCCTCACTTCTGATTTTTAAAAGTGCATACATTCAGTATTAAAAGGGAGGTTACACTTGGGATAGAAAACTGGGTACCAGATAGGAAACGGCGAATAGTTGTCAAAGGAATTTTTTTCTAGTTGGGCTTCAGTCACTTCTAGAGTTTCACAAGGGTGGGTCCCTGGTTCACTCATTATTTACATCTGTGACATAGATGGTGGTCTCTTAAGTGTGATCTCAGCAGATGACATTAAACTTTGAACAAATGTGAGCAGTTTAGAAGGGTTTGAAATTCTAGGCAGACTTGGGTGAGCTAGGGAAATGGTATTGAGACATGGTAAATGCCATTTAACTTGGTGAAATGCAAGGTGGTGCATACTGGCCATGCAAATCCTGGGTCCAACTTTGGGGGAGAACTCTGAGGATGACTGATTTGGAAAAGGACTTTGGTGTTTATTGATCAGTAGTGGCCTTAAGTTTTCCAAACTGAGCATCAGAGTAGAGAATAAAGTCCAGAAGTTAGACACTTCACCAGACCCTGTTTCAGAGGTGTGCCACCAGGTGGTCTAGCGTCACCCAGCCGCGATTAAATATTTTTGCGGGTTTTTAAAGACCATCATCCACTCACTTGATGTAGTGCTGCCTACTTCTTCCTTAGCCTTTATCATTCTTTTTCTGTGCTTGCCCTCCTTTCTTCCTATTTCTCCTATATTTCCTGTCACTTCTTACTGCTTTTCTTTCCTTTACAGGTGGTATGACATTGAGTGACAAGCCAAATGGTTTCCTGTAAGCCAAGAAACCATTTACAACGCTGGGTGGTAACCATATAACCAAACCATACGTGCTTCCTACGTGTCAACAAGTGGGTTGGTGGAGGGTTAGTGCCCCTCCCCGTAAAATAAATAACTCAAAGTCAAATGGCCACCCCTTACGGGATTATGGTGTCTGGCAATAGATAGATAGATAGAAAGACCTGTGAAATAGTACCCGAGTTAATAATGATGCTGCTATTTACTGGAATCTTTTTTCCTATTCAGTCAATGAACTTGGCTCTCTGTTGTACTGTTTTTGTATTGTTTTTGGAGGGAACAGATCACAGGCTCCTGACCTTAGGTTCCTTCTTTCTTGCATGTATTTAAAAAAAAAAAAAAATGCATATACATACCTGTAAAGAAAGAATAACTAGGCTTTCAGAGAATCTTAGTCTATCTTAGCTTGGGGACTAAACTAGCATGTTGTCTATTTACACACACAGTCAACACTCGCATAACGCACGATGCTATAACACGAAACACACAAAACACAGAAGTCAAATCTGATGCCAAAATTTAGTCACAATGTGAAAATGATAGACATTACGCTGATGGAGGAAGTTGCCCCCTCTCTCTCTTTTTTAACACCGTACTACACTACGGAAGGAGCGTTGTGGTGTGGTTGAGGACGTGATGGGAAGCGTTAGGAGAAACGCGTTAAGGTGGTTTGGGCATGTGGAGAGGATGGAGAGTGAAAAATTGACGAGGAAAGCGTATGTGAGTGAGGTGGAGGGAGCCAGAGGGAGGGGGAGGCCGAGGATGAGATGGAGGGATGGAGTGGAGAGGTATATGAGAGAGGGGGGGTGTGAGTTGGGAGCGTGGTAGTGAAATGGCAGGGGACAGAGTGACATGGAGGCGATTTGTTTGTGGCCACCCCGTTCGGGATTGAGGCGTCTGGCAATAGATAGACAGATAGACTACACTACACAGCGGCAATAAACGTAATGTGGCCAGAAGGCCCAAATTATGGCTCAAACTGTCACAATGTGGCAAACTAGAGTCATAACGCGGTGGGAACAGACACAATGCGGCCAGTGATAGTTATAGCGTGGGTTGCATCAGCCTATGACGTATGGCTGTCACGCGTCTACGCTGAGTGTTATGACGGTCCACTGAACATTCCTCGCTCTGGCTGCACATATGCTGTGTGTGATCTTTGCCCCTCCCTCCCCCCCTTTTCTTCCATGGAATCCCAATCCACCTCCCCCCAGCAGGCCCACAACCTCTTCCATTCAAGGTAGGGAATCCTCTAGTGTTTTTATGTAATGAAGTCTTTATTAGGTAGGTAAATGCCCTGGAAAAAAAAAAAATGAAAATTGCCCCCAAAGGTGAACTTGGTGCTGGCTTGGGTACCATGAAACCCTTTAACATGTAAACATGTGGCCCTATAATGCGAAATCCTCATAAAGCAGGAGCTTCTGAGCACAATATTCTCGCGCTGTACGAGCAGTGACTGTACTTGAATAAATCGTGTGCAGTTAGTAAAAGGAGATTACCTTCAGGATGTCTGATGTGTGTTTCTGCATGTTTTAAAGAAGTAAGCTGTTCCACTTAAAATAGTGTATTTAATGAATGTGAGTGCATTTAAGTATTTGGGTAGTGTGATGAGTAAGGTTGGAAGTCTGGTGGAATGCTCGAAAGGGTGCAACAGGGAAGGAAGGTTGCTGGTTCGTTGAAAGCAGTGATAAGAAACAGGGAGGTAAGCATGGAAGTGAAAAAGTTTTTACATGAAAGTATTGTGATACCAACTCTAACATATGGAAGTGAAGTTTGGACCCTGTTGGAAGGACAGAAGTCAAGAGTGAGAGCAGTGGAAATGAGTTATTTGAGAGGAGCATGTGGAGTCACATGGAGAGAGAGACTAACAAATAAGGAAGTGAAGGAGCGTTGTTGTGTGGTAGTGGACGTGATAGGAAGCGTTAGGAGAAACGCGTTAATGTGGTTTGGGCATGTGGAGAGGATGGACAGTGAAAGACTGATGAGGAGAGTGTACGTGAGTGAGATGGAGGGGGCGAGAGGGAGGCCAAGGATGAGATGGAGGGGGCGAGAGGGAGGCCAAGGATGAGATGGAGGGGGCGAGAGGGAGGCCAAGGATGAGATGGAGGGGGCGAGAGGGAGGCCAAGGATGAGATGGAGGGATGAAGTGGAGAGGTATATGAGAGAAGGGGTTGTGAGTTGGGAGCGGGGTAGTGAAATGGCGGGGACAGAGAGACATGGAGGAGATTTGTTTGTGGCCACTCCGTGCGGGATTGAGGCGTCTGGCAATAGATAGATAGATAGACAGATAGATTATTTAGTGAATCAGCCATAGTAATCAAAACAAACTGCAGCATGGTACGACTCTATAACCACAGCAAGTACGAGATGTATGCTTGTGGCGCATTTCGTAGAGTATGATTTGCAATCAGCAACTGCACACACAAATTCAGTCATGTTAGGCTACTAAGATCGTCCAGACGTCCAACAGGTCTAGGTATTGTTTTGAAAAGTCATACGTCAGGCAAGGCAGCCAAATCTGCAGCTTCATGTCTGTTTTCTTTTCTGGATACTAATGAATGAAAAATATTTTAATTACTGTTACCTGGCTTTATGGATGGCTCTAGTAAAACTGCCTAGGTTTTGTCTCTGTTATGCTTACAGAGATGAGTAAACTGATGAAAGCTGAGTTTACAAAATGACATTATGTACAATCAGAAGGCTCCCACACTGTAATATCTTTGTAGCATATCATGCCAGCTGAGTAATTTGATGAGTAAAATATGTTTTGGAGTGTTACTCTGTCAAAATTTAAAAAATTATGCACTAGCTACTTCTTTGTAGCCTACTCTGCATCAGAGCCTGGCGACAGAAGCAAACCTAGTTGCACATTTCTGAAACAAGGTCTGGTGGTGTCTAATTGCTAGGCTATATTCAGAGGCTGTTTCTTTATAGGATTGAAGAGACTGTTCTTTCATTCTATACTGTAACTCCTTAATACAGCTGCTTTTGGAGTATGCTGTACAGTTATGGTCACTAATGCTTAGGGAAGACTTAGACTTTGACTTGAAGGAGTTCAAACTAGAGCAACAAAATATATTCTGTCCATCAGGAGTCTGAGTTCAGGATCACCTGAGGGCTCTGGGAGTGTTTTCATATGAAACTCCGGATAAAGGTGCGGGTGTGACAGTATTTATCATACAAGGTTGTTTATTTTCAACACAAACTTAACATGCAACCATAGTTGACAGCTGGAACTGCAAAGATTTAACACTAGAATACGTGAAAACTTTTTCACATACAAGATCTGCTCCACCTGGAACAGATTTCCCATGGATGTTAATAGCACTACTGTACAGCAGTTTAAATGAAACTATACAGGATCTTACACTAGAATGGGTGCAAATTGGATAGCTATGTATTCCCAAACAAATATGAACTATCCTCAGTATGGACTTTCAGATGCTCTCTCTCTCTCTCTCTCTCTCTCTCTCTCTCTCTCTCTCTCTACTGAGGAATTCATAGGTGACTGTGGAGTGCATAAAGTATAGTTACATTTTGGAGTTCTTGATGCGAGTTGCTGTGAGGCATACTGTTACTTCAGTAACCAACACGTACCTAGTGAACTATCCCATTGCCACCCAGTAAAATCATGTATGGTATATTTTCATTCATCCATCTGGTCAGAATGGTGTATTGATAGCTGTTTGGGGGAGATTTTATGCCTATTGAGACTTGTCATGCCAAGAACAAAATAAAGAAAGCATTATAATTATTTAATTTTTGTTAAAATGCACTAATAAATACTGTTTTAGTTTTGGAAAGGGTAATAATTGTTGATATCTTGTTTTTAGAACTTAACTGCAAGAAGATGTACAGTATTTCTTAGACCCACTTTGGTTTTCCTTGATTTTTCTTATTGCCTAGCCACAGTGAAGGAGATTTTATTTGCAGTTTTGAATGTAATGCATATTTTTGAAAGACTGCTGTAAAGAAAATCTGCAGTAACAAAACTAACAATCAAGAAGGTTTAACTAAATTTTATTTTCCTTTATAGATTTGGAGTAAGAATCATTAGCCTGGTATAAACAGCCTTGACTGTGGTGACGTGAAGGTAAACAATACATCAGACTGGCCTAGTGTTTCAAGCTATTCATACATGGTGAATATACAAACTAGACTGTTGTAGTACTGTAGCACCTGTGTGGAAATACTACAAGATTATATTTTGACATCATCATCATCATTCGAACCTTCATTCCCACTCTAGGGGAAGATGAGGAGTAGCAACATTCAGACAGCCCAAGTCTGCCCAGTCCAATGGGTCACGCTTCCAATCACTCATCATTCAAGCCCTCGGAATCCTGGCTCTATCTGATATGCCAAAAAACTTTCACCACATTCTGTAGCTTCACATAAATGTGTCCGATAAGAGTCAATCCGAACGCTGTCACGTTAAAAGGGGTGCCAAATCCCAGATCATGCACTTCTCACACCATTCATCTAGCCAGCTCAATCTCTTGTCAGTCCTCTAGCTCACTGACTTCCATACCTCTCTTCCTCACACTCAACCACCATATCCCCTCCACCTTTTCCTTGGCCTACCTTGCCTCATCCCTCCAAATTTGCTCAGATATACCTTATTCACCACTCTATTGTTATCCATTGTATCCACACGACCATACCATCTCAGTACACTCTTTTCGATTCTGGTGTCCACAGACTTCCTCACTCCATATCTTTCACGAATCACATTATTTCTTATCCTATCCACTTTCTGTACTTCACATAATTATATTCCTCAGCAGTCCCATCTCCACTGCTCTCACTCTTGATTTTTCATTTTCATGCCACACCATAGTCTCACGAGCATATGTTAAATCTGGCACTAACCCTCCTTCATGTAAGCCTTGCACAGCTGCAACACTCAAGCCTCTATTTCTTATCAAGGCCTTCACAGCACCAGCTACTTTCTTTCCATGTGTCACTCTTCTTTCCACTTCTTCTGCACATTTTCTTCTCTTTTCTATCACTGTACCCAGGTATTTGAATTCTCTCACCAATTCCAGTCTCACTTCATTCACTGCAACATCACACAGAGTCGCTTTCTCTCTTGATTACCATCACTTTATCCTTCTCTACATTTACTGTCAAGGCAAAATGCTCACAGACATCAGCAAAGCTCTGCACTAGTCTACCAAGGTCTTGTTTGATATATGTAAGTAGCACTGTGTTATCAGCAAACAAATTTGAGATATTCCATCCATCACGATTCATTACGAATGCCATCCCTTTCTCCATTACTCGTGTTTTTACTTCTCTCATCACCCCATTCATATATATATACTGAACAACCATGGGGACACTCATACAACCTTGTCACACGCCCACATTGATCGTGAACCATCCACTTATATGCCCATTTACCCTGACACATGCCTTACTACCACCATAAAAACTCTTGACGGCACCTAGCAGCTTACCATCTATACCGTACATGCGCAAAACCTTCCACAATCCTTCTCCGTCTACTTTGTCGTACGCTTTTCCAGATCCATAAATGCCATAAACACCTTATACTCCTTCTCACAAGCCTTCTCCACTCTCTGTCTCACTGCAAATAATTGATCCACACATCCTCTGCCACTCCTAAAGCCACCCTGTTCATCACTCACTAGGACTTTTGATATCTCTTACTTTCTCTATAATAATTCTTTCATATACCTTCCTTACAACACGCAATAAACTTTTGCCATGATAATTCTTGCACTTACTTCGCTCACCTTAATTTTTGTACATGGGTACAATCACAGCCTTTTTCCACTCTGCTGGCACAGTTTCACTCATCCAAACTTTATTACATATCTCCAACAAACACTTCATTCTGCTCTCTCCACTATAGTTAATCATCTCAGCATACACCCTATCAACCCCAGCTGCTTTCACATTTTTCACCTGCTTCACAGCATTCATCACCTGTGCGAGTGTCATGCTTCCTGGCACTGCATTCCTTCTCTGCACACCCCGAAAACCAATCATGTTGTATTTTCAAAAACCTTAAAATTCACAGACCATAAGGATCTCAGGAATGTTACTTTTATGATTTGTGGTGAGTTCCTGAATATATGACTATCCATTCATCAGTCCATTATTGGCCCACCAGGAACATAAAATGCCAGAGGCGAGGCTGCTTTGTCCAAACAGTTAAGGAAAGAGGGGCCTGTTGCTCATCTCTAATCCACATTTCATAAGCAAAACTCCTGCCATCCCTTGATTTTAAATTTATGTGCCACATCTGGTTGAAGTGACTTAACCCACTAGACCAACAGGCACCATTTTTTGGTTACCTTATCCCACCCACTGTCGTTTTGTTTTGTTACATTTTTGGAAGCTCCAACATGCATACATGCGTCGGCCTTGGTCTAGTGGTGGCTGTCCACGCTGCTCGATCTCTGGCAGCATCCCTCTTCAGTCCCTTATCCCTGAGGTCACAATGGCATCCCACGTCTTTTTCGGTCAACCTCTTGCAACCCTTCCCCCAACATTAACACTTCTCACTTTCTGCACCCAATTACCTTCCCCCATCCTCTCCACATACCCAAACCATCTCAATCTATCTCTCCTCATCACAACACCAAGTCACTTCAGTCCCATCCTACACTTCAACTCTTCCAACGTAAACCTAGTCCCCCCAGGCCTCACACTCAGGGATGCACTGCACATCCACCTAATCACTGTCATTTCTGTAAGTTTGAGCATGCAAATATCCTCTTCCTTTACTGCCCAAGTCTCACTATCATACAGCATTACACTCCTAACACATGCTGCATACAAAGATCCCTTAGCATGGAGGAAGCGCCCTCTCAATGTCAGGAGAGGCAACGTCCCTGAACTTCTTCCAACCACTCCTCACTGTAGCCACTGAGCTAGCTCCAGCCCTACCTCCAGCACACAACATGTACAGTACCATAGTAAAATTGTTGGTTTTATTCGCCCGTGTATGGAGTACAACTCTGTGTGGGGAGGCTCCCCACATGCGGTTCTTCTCAATAGGGTGGAGTCAAAGGCTTTTTGTCTCATTAACTCTCCTCCTCTTACTGATTCCCTTCAACCTTTGTCTCTTCGCCGCACTGTTGCTTCTTTATCTCTCTTCTATCGCTACATCAATGGTCACTGTTCCTCTGAACTGTCTGCCTGCATCCCTCCACCTCTACGACGGGCACGTAGTACCCGTCTAGCAACAAACTCTCATCCCTTTTCTGTCCAACTCTGGAACTGTCTCCCTCTGTCTGTATTCCCTGCTTCCTATGATCTCCAATCTTTCAAATGCAGTGTGTCCAGGCATCTCGAAATGAATGGATCTTGAATTTGGCTCTCTTTTGTATTGTTTTTACTTTTTCTTGGAAGGAACAGTATGCGGGCCCATGGCCCTTGGTTCATTCTTCCTTGCATAAAAAAAAAAAAAAAACACCCAATGTACCACAGTAAATTGTTTCTTGGGTCACAGGAAACAGTTTCACTTGTCACTCAGTGTAGAGGCTGCTGAAGGTAGCAGTGACTACATGAGTAAGTGGATGTTGGGTACTAAATAATCGAGCAAATTGTAAAGAAATATGTATGCTTATCAATGAAATCTACTAATCTTTAAAACTAATTTAAGCATTAGTTTCTACACACTTTATTTTTTCGTTTAATTGAACCAATTTTGATGATAGAGAAGAAAGCTAATAGACAGTAAAAACACGTATAGGTTGGTTCTATGGTTATATTTTCCTAGCTTACGGATCCACTTGGCTTGTTACTCAATGTAAAGCCACCTGAAGGGAAAGAATAGTAATAAGTAAGTGGGAGAAATAGGAAGAGAGGAGAGCAGACACAAAGAAAGAATAATAAAGATGAAGGAAGAAGTAGTACACATTATGGTACATCAAAGGAGTGGATGATGGTCACCACCTCCTTCTGAAGGGTTTACATCTGAGAAATGGTTCGAGTTTATTACCTCCGTCAAGGAGGTTATGTTTTCACTCCTGTCCGTTTGTTGGTTTGTGAGAAGATTACACAAAAACTACCGGAAGGATTTCCACAAAACTTGGTAGAAGAATGGGCCTTAGCCCAAAATAGACTCCTATAAATTTTGGTGTGGATCCGGATAAAGGTGCGGATCCAGAATTTTTTCATTCCACTTCAACATTACGAGATATGACGTTTTTCAACATTTTTGTAAATTTTCTGTGACTATTGCATGGATCTTAATGAAAAAATCAGGCACATTTAGGATGTTGGCATCTACGAATGTGTACAGTTTGGCGCGGATCCATAAAAAATTCCGGATCTAGCGGATTTAAATATGCTTGTATAAGGGGGTTGTCTTTTTCCAGCTGCATGTTGGGCCTTGGCAGAGGTATGCACTCTACTGAGTGCCATTCTAGTTACTCATTTAATGCTACTGGGCTGCAAGTGACTGGTCAGTTGCTTTGCATGCTGGGATTAACTATAGTTAGCCCAGCCATGGGTACCTATGCTCCTTATGGGGTAACAGATGACAGACAACCAAGTATTTAATACTCATCTGTGAGCAAACTTAATGGAGAATACAAGCTAGTACAATGCGGCACAATATCAACCAACATTTGCAAAAGAAAATCCTCATATTCATGGATTATGATGAATATAAAGCATCCACCACTGGGCAAACCTGCAATCCCCTGCAATGTTATCTCCGTTAATAAAGCTATGATGGCTTACAGTACAAAATGAAGGTACACACACAGCTGCAGGCTACATTATACTCAAAGACGGTGTTTGCCTTCATAAACAGGTGTTAACATACAGTACACAAGTAGTGTTTGCTCTTGCTTATCTGAGGAGAGGTTGTACTCACATTAGGCTGGACACTGGCTACGATGAAATCACACACATCCACCCGTCCTCCATGTTGACACCTCTCATATCACACGTTCAAGATCTCTAATGCTGATCACCCTCATATTTCTGTTATAATAATAAAGTATGTTACATACTATAATTTATAAAACTTGTGCTACTTTATCATATTATAGCCTACTTTCAAGTTCCATGAAAGGATGGACAGAGAGAAACGTAAAAATAATGTAGTAATTTTTGGAATAAGTGAACCTGATGACAGTGAAACTAATCCCCAAGAAAGGGAACGACTTGACAAAAACAAAGTTTTAAACTCCATGTTGGTCTAAATGATACTTTAAAAATAAGGGACGATGAGAATGAGAAAGTGACCCAACTAAGTAGGAAGCGGCAAGGAAGAAATCGACCCCCGAGACCAATTTGTGTAAAATTTACTTCTGTGGAAAAGTACGAAATATTGGGTGCAGCAAGAAACCTAAGACATGCTACTGGTGCTGTTGAGTGGGAAAAAAAAGGTGTATATAGTTCTAGACTATACACCAAAACAAAGAGTTATGCAGAAAGAAGCAGTTCAGGAACTAAAGACAAGGAAACAAGAAGGGAAGATCACTGTTATGATAAAAAATTAAGAGTGGTACAGGTGGAAAATTTTCCCGGAGCTTACCAAACAGGAGTGTAAATGCACGAAACCAAATCATTGATAGTTATGTTAGAGTTAAGAAACTTAAGTGCT
>JAGKTI010001899.1:25733-69285 GCA_018397915.1 Birgus latro | reverse complement strand
GGGGGGGGGGGGAGAAAGAGAGAGAAGATGTACGAGGAGACCAATCACCATTAAGACAGACAGACAGACACACAGAAGAAACCAAACCCACCCACACACCCACTTGCTATCTCCACACCACACCGTACTGTACTGTCATGCCACACCATACTACGCTACCATGCTGTATCACACCACACCGCTGCACCACATTACATCACACCACACCACACCACACATCACCACGCTACATCACACCACACATCACCACACTACATCACACCACACTACACATCACCACACTACATCACACCACACTACACCATAAAACACAACAGTTGACTTGGGTCAGGTAGGTCGATCTTGTGGTGGAGGGAATGCTGGTTGTGTGGACTGCAAAGGAAGCTCCACACATCCTCACCATCACCACCATCACCACCACCACCACGCTCCACCACTACCACCGAGCTCCCCTCCACCGCACCCTGCTCTCTCCCCCTTTGGTGAGCTGCGTATGAACAAGGGACAGCGCTCGAACTGGTGCTGCGGACTCGCTATCAAGGCCATCAAGAAAAACATCGACCTGGACTGCTGAGTGTGAGATAATGACATGTTTGAGACTGGAGTGTGATGCCAAGACCCACGCAAAGCTAGAAATGAATTTTGCAGTCTCACAGATGTCCAGTTTCATGGATTTATGTAGACTAAAATTTTACATGAGGTCACAAATTTGCAGTCTCACAAATTTTTAGTTTCAAAAATTTCAGTAATCTCAAGTTTAAAGTCAGAAATTTGCAGCAGCAGAAATTTCAGTTGTCATAAATTTATAATTTCAGAAGTTTCAGTAATATGAAATTTGAATTCTCAAAAATTTAGTTGCCCCAAATTTATGGTCTCGGAAATTTCAGTTGCCAAAAAAAATGGAGTCACTTTGCATAAGGTGTGTAAATTTGAAAAGAGCCTCCTTCATGATTTGTAGAGTTTTTCCCATATTTGTAATGAGTCTCTCAGGTCAGAAGTGTCACAGATTGAGAGTCAGACGTTACAGACTCTCATAGATATGTCGAGAGTTACTCACAAATCTGTTTCTCAAATCTCCAGCCACCAGCATGCAGAGAGGCTCACTGATTTACAGTGACTCTCTCTTTGACTCATAGACTTTCCTGAATTTGGAAGAGTCTGGAGATGCACACAGTCTCACAAATATTGATAGTCACAAATTTGCCATGTCTGCCGGATTTATAAAGTCTCTCTCGTGGATTTCCAAGTCTCGCACATATTTACAGAATTACGTATTTACAGTCTCTCACATATTTATCAGCAATATTTACAAAGAGTCTATTGCATATTTACAAAGTCTTAAATTTACAAAGAGTCTCATATTTACGGACAGTCTAATACTGTATTACAAAGAGTTTATCACACATTTACAGAGAACCATATTTACAATGAGTCAGTCACATATTTACAGAGAGTGTTATATTTACAAAGACTCATATTTGTCCTCATATTTACAAAGAGTCTCATGTGGATTTCCAAGTGACACATATTTAAAGAAAGTCTAATGGATTTATGAAGCCTTGAAAATTGGTGCTCATGTTTGTTTTGTGAGACCTTCTTAGATTTTTGGATGTCTCATTTCCAGACATAGTTAGCATAGGATGATTCTTAACACCTCTTCCTTAGCTATTTGTTAAGTGCATTATAGCTCTGAGCCTCCTGGAATAAAAAGAAGTGGAGTGGAGAGGGAAGTAAGCTGTCTAGGTAGCATAGGAATATTCTTAACATCTCTTCCTTAGCTATTTATTTATTCCCATTTATACCTTTACTGTTAATTTTTAATAAAAGGAATTAATGTTAAAATTATATAAACAGCATACAGGAGAGTGATAAAGTGTAAAATGCAAAATAAATCACTAAAGGAGAGGTGTTAGGAAACTTTCTGTACAGCCTAGAATGCAGACTAAGCAAGGAGTAATTTTCCAGCAGTTATATTTTCTAGTAAACGCTATATCAAGGCTAAGAATGATACATAAAAAGCAAAATAAATCACTAAATAAGAGGTGTTAGGAAGCTTTCGGTACTACCTAGAATACAGACTAGAGAGGCCTGTAAATAATGATCCACTAAAACTCCCCTGATGGTATCTTCCATGCTCAGTCTGCTGATGTGGGTGTGGATGTGGCAGTGGGAGTAGGAAATGGATAAATGATGCAGGGTAGACATTGGTAACTCAGTCTGCAGGTGTGGGTGTGGTTATGTCAGTGGGAGTAGGAAATTATAAATGATACAGGGTAGACACTGATGACGCTGACAGGGCTGTACCCACAACACACGAGAAATCACCCGGCAGACTAGAAGAGGAGCATTGTATATGGGCCAGCCTTTGTACAGTATATAGGGAATAAATACTTACATATGTTTGATATACAGTATACAGATGTGGGAAGAGGCAATATTACATTTAATACTCAGAAGTCAGTAGAGTAATGAATATAATGTACAGTGGTTACATAATATGTGCTGTACTCCACTGTAACTCAATATTTACCTGTTACAAGTACAGGCAGGTTCTGTTATACAAGTGGGATAAGGTAATGAAGAACTGCTCGGATACTGGAAACTCTTGTAACGGAGTGAAAAATAGGATAACGAAATTTGTATAATGGAATACATAACTTAGTGGAAAAATAGGGTTAGGTTAACTGATCCGGCTGACATCACCAAATTAGGGTCTAATTTGCCCATTCTCATATCGTTGCTTTCTCTTGTAGCAGATGCTCGTATAATGGCACCCGCCTGTACCCTGTTTTACTTAAAGTATTATTTTTTATGACATGTTTAATTAAGACAAATATTTTAATAGTCTAACTTTTATAGATATGTAGTGTAGGCTTCTAAATGAGAAATTGTTATGAGAAAGAGGATTGAATTCAAGATCTCTTATGAGGCTTGCTGGCATCTTTTTGTTAGTGACTTATTTCTCACATCACACTTTATTATTTCATTGTTAACCCCTCCCCCCCTCCCCCCCCAAAAAAAATCATTGGGGTTCAGGAAATGAACAAATTTCCCACGACATCTGGATCTACAGGGTTCCCCATAAATTTGAAATCATAGGACACAGTATATGAAAATGGTCGGTATCCATCTTTCCCCTCCTTTCCGTTCCTCTCCTCCCCTTCCATTATTCCTGTTCCATCCACCTCTACATTCTTCCCTTCTCCCTCTCCTCACCTTCCTGTTCCATCCACCTCTACCCTCCTACTCTCTCCCTCTCTTACTTCTCACTTACTCACCTCAGTCTCTTGCCTCACCCTAATAAATCACTTAGGAAAAGGTGTTAGGGAGCTTTTTTAACCAATGAGAGTACAGGCCAAAGACATATATAGATATGATTGAAGGACTACCTATACTGTTACTTGTTTTCTCAAGTGACAGTTACTTCAAATTTACCACTACTTCCAGCATTATTAATGTGCTAATTACCACCTGGTGGTCTAGTGGTTAGAACATGCCAGTTGGAGTGACAGCCATGCATATACAGTAAAACCTCCATAAAGTGAACTAATTGGGCAGGAAGCCTGATCCGATAAACTGAAAATCTGTTATACCCAATGGTTGCCACCTAAGGTGGGATTTTGTTCGTTTTGTTTCGTTTTTGAAGGCTGCAACATGCTTGCATGCGTCGGCCTTTTTGGATTGGAGCGTGTAGCATTTTATGACCGGATGCCCTTCCTGATGGCTACCAATGACCCTTGGGTGGATTCGATCCTCCGACCCTACGGCCAGAGCGGAGCGCTCTAACCCACTGAGCCACGGCTGCTTCAAGCACGTTTGAAAATACATGAATACAATAGCATATTCCAGTACTAAAAATGAAATCTATATCCATTTTACACTAACTTGTCTCATAATTTTGCCATTTTGCAGTTTATTTCACATCCTTGTCATTGCACTTCTTCATGAAACACATGTATTGCTACCCATTGCGCCACATTTAGCAGACATTGTTATTACGGAAGGAAGTCCGATTGCTTCGGATTGTCTGTTAAATTTGATATCCGGTCTGTCAACGTACATTATATCGAGGTTTTACTGCATTTAATCCTGAAGAGGTGATGGGAGGATTTTCTTGCAATGCCACCAGGAGAAGTATCCTGGTTATTTATCCTCGAATGTATTGAACCATAGTAGCCTAACCTCGGACCTCTACACTCCCAAGCGGGTGACATGATATTAATTTTTTGTACAAGAAGTACATAATGCAAGGACTACCTATTCACTGTATTTATTTTCCTAAGTAAGGTTACAGGTACATAAAATTGAGTGTATTTCTTCCAGCATAAAATTGTATTTTGTAATTTTTGTAAGTACTAGGGTACTGTATACTTAAATATTAGTGTATTATCCTATTGTTTTTATGATACTGATTTATGTTTTAAGTAAAGTTCATATGCACCTAAAGTGTGTCCTTCCATTGGTAAGGTTTCCCACTTGGACTGATGGCTAGTGTAGGAGGTTTATCAGTTATATAATGCCATGAAGGGGATAGGGCAAGTCATCTACCCCTAAATGTGTAGTCAACAAAAAAAATATTGCACACCTTACCACACATATCCTGAAACATGGACGAAGTTTTGTGATATATGGAGCATCCTGATTACAAGTGCAAATATCATCCTTGTTAATTATTATGACTCAGAATTGCACAGAACTTCACATTGTGGGTGCTGTGTTTTTTAAGGCTTTTTTTCCTCGTATCTCCTTATTGCATTATATATAAGAGTGAGGTATGGGGAGGTGCTGGGTCTCTCTTACAGTCAGCCGAGGGATGGAGAGGTGAGAATTTTGATATATGTGCGTGTGTGTGTGTGTGTTTTTGTGCTTTAATGCAATAACCATGTTCACCAATATATGAGAGGCTGGCTTGAGTACAGAAGATCAAAATGCCAACTGTCAGAACTACCATTGAGTTTTATTGTAGTATTAGTAGTAGCAGAATAGTAGTAGTAGTATAGTACTAGTAGTAGTAGTCATAGTAGTACAGGCAGACCTCGAGGTACAATACCCCTAGGTGCGATACCCCAGCATAGCGACGGAGGTAGAAATACCACCCTTCCCTGCCAAACGATGTCCAAACCCCAGTAATGTATAACAATGGGTTTTGTGTTTTTTAAAACCAATTTTGATATTTTAGATTTAAATTTTGTGTTTTGGTTGATTTATAAACTGTTTTTAGACTTATATTAATATGTTTTAGTCATAGGTGCGGTGAACACTGTCATTTAGGGGTACAGTTTACAAAGTTTTATTTTTTCCAGACATATTTGATGATTTTCACATTTTATTTTTGGATATAGGTGAGTTATAAACTGCTTTTGGGCTTAGTTTAGCTTGTTTTAAAGCTATTTGGGGGGGTTTAGTGAGCTAGAAACTTGTTTTTGGACTCATTTGGGTGGGTTTAGGACTTGGCTGGGGGGAAACCCAAGGCTCAAAATTACATCCCTGTACTTTACTTTAAATCTACCTCGAGATACGATACCCTGCCTAGCAGTAGGTTTTTACTTAACCAATTGCATCATTAAACTGGGGTATGCCTGTAGTAGTAGTAGTAATGGAAGTCGCAGTATTAGTAGTAGTAGTAGCAGCAGCAAGCACAGGCAAATCTGAATGTGAACTATGGTAGTAGTAGTAGTAGTACCGTAGTAGTAGTAGCAAGCACAGGCAAATCTGAATGTGAAGGAGAGGATGGGGGATGATAATTGGGTGCAGAGGGTGAGAAGTGTTAATATTGGGGGAGGGGTAGACCGAGAAAGACATGGGACGAGGTCATTAAATGTGACTTAAGGGTTAAGGGACTGAATAGGGAGGCTGCCAGAGATCGAGCAGCATGGAGAGCCGCCATTAGGTGACCAAGGCCGACACATGCAAGCATGTTGGAGCCTTCAAAAACTAAAACGAACTACATGCTGAAGTTTCATTAATTCCACAGTCCACCATCCTCCTTTTGGGGGATAGGGAGGGGATTGAGGGACTTCTGTATTAGGCAGCATTGCCCTCTAGTCAAATCAGTGCCACCACATGAAGGTGTCCCTCTCCATTGCTAGAGTTTCATTGTGAAGATATACTCAAGCCAGCCTCATTCTCGTAACGACCGATTTTCCATACTTTGGTGACGAGCATTTAATATGTTTGGCTTTCTAACATACAAGCTAGCCAGTGGGGGATTATATAGTCCTTTTGCCTTAACTTGACCCAGATTTTCATCCTTGTGTAGCTTCCTGTAATATAGTTCAGTGGCAGAAAAAGTATTATGGCTATACATCCTTTCCATAGCACATCTTCATGACTCGTGCTATGTTCTTGTGTTAATCTCATTGCAACTCAGCATTCAAGATGGAGAGATGTTAGTAGGCCAAGTTAAAGAGAGTACTGTATAATCTAAAATCCACCATTATATAGTTGACAGGCATAACCCCTTCATTACGAAAGGTCCCAAGCAAAAACAGAGTTGTCTGGTGGTTGGAAGATAAAAATTGTGGCCACGTACTGAAGGGGTGACATCATGTGAGCTTTGACGTTTGCTGTTGTGTTTAAAAGTACAGTAGCATAACACCCTTGGTTTTCTTGGCTGATGCTTCTTACACCATTGTTTGTTTTTATTAGTGTGTGTGTATGTTAGTTTTACAATTCAAGAAAATTATGACAGGACTTATATGATAATTTTCTTCTAAATGGCACCCAGGCATCTCAAAATGAACAGATATTGAATTTGGCTACCTGTCATTGTTTTTATTTTGTCCTCGGAAGGCATCTGGAAATGAACGGATCTTGAATTTGGGTCCCTGTTACTGTATTTTGTTTTAATTTTTCTTGGAAGGAATAATCTTGCGGGCTTCTGGCCAGTAGTTCTTTCTTCCTTGCATTTAAAAAGTAAAGAATCACAACACTGTATAATTAGTAATGCTGGAGAGATGCCTTCATGTGGTGGCACCAATATAGCATCACCTCTGCTTCTCTCTTATACAAATGTCCTTCAACTCTCTCCCCATCCCCCAAAAGGAGCATGGTGGACTGGAGATGGGCAGATTCAGCCAGCAGTCCACTGGGTTCACATTCAGATGATCCTGTAGCCAAAATAACAAGAAGTGTGATGACTGAAGCATTTCGATACAGAGCTTGAGTGTGTACTTTTTGTCATTACCAGTGTACATATGTTTTTTTTAATTTCGTTTTTCTTTTTTATTTCTGCATGACCTCTGTACTTCCCAATGCTTGTTAGTTACATATTTTAGAAGCCTGTGCAGCCAGTGACATTTTTAGAAATTTAAGTGCCATTTGTGAATATATATTAGTACAGATTCTTAGATTTAGTTGTCCTCTCATGCAAGGGCTAATGAGAGGATTATTTGTAGATTAAGTGTTATGCTGGTTTGAGATGACTGTTAATTGTTGTATCATTTATTTATTTGTTTGCTGTTATGCTGCTAATAGTTTTTTTTTTTTTCTCCCAGCTGCTATTTTCCATTTTCATTGCTCTCTCTCTCTCTCTCAACCAGTATTTCAACCTGAATCATGTTTTTATTATACTGTAGCAAGTATAACACATCCAATTCTTGTGCGTCTGTCATTATTGAAGTAACTGTGCATTTGGTTGCCTGCTAGGTAGAATAGTCAGTAATAAGTTAACTAATAAATAACTAATGTGTAAAAATATACCGTTATATACAAAGTGTCCCCAGAAATATATATCATACTTCAAGGGATGATTTTTAGGTTAATTTTTAATAATAAATACCATATCTTCAAAGGCCATAACCATTATAGAGCTACAGTTATTGAAAGCCTTATGGGTGAAATAAGATACACCATTTTTTGCCCATTAGGTCTTCAGTAATTCTTAAGGGGTTAAGCCACTCACATGCACCCCATTTTTTAACAACTAGCCAAGAACACACAGAGATGGTCGTATTGCAGTCTCTATGTCATTGTTTTGCGTATATCACTCACTGAACCATGTGGTTTGTGTTTCTGATTGATCACAAGAATTATTAGCACATTGTTTTAGACCAGGCATACAAATCACAAGGATGAAGAGTGCAGTAATTCCTGATGTAACACATATCATAGATTTTTTATACCGGAGAGGGACTTCTTCCTCTGGTGTCACTGATAGAACCAGAAAGCTTCACTGCCTCATCATATAATTGTTGTATTGTTTATAAAGGCTCCAGCATGCTTGCATGCATCAGCCTTGGTCACCTAATGGCTGCTCTCCGTGCTGCTCGATCTCTGGCAACCACACTCTATGCCCTTGTCCTACATCTTTTTCAGTCAGCCCCTCACAGTCCTACCCTGGATGTTCACACTTCTCAGCCCCCTCCTTCATCCCTGAAAGAAGGGTGGTGGACAACAGGTGAAGGGCAGTTTCAGCCAGCAGTCCACTAGGTTTACAGTCATATGAGCCTGGAACCACAACAACAACAGTTTGCACTTAGTAAAGGTTTACTGTACTTGGTGAGTGACAGAAAAGCACAAAAAGTGGCCAAGTTGTCCCATTTCTAGGGCAGTGTGGTGGGAGTGTTGTTGTGTTGCATAGTAACAGGTGTGTTGTGTTGTGTTGCAGCACTCCTGGACAGTCCTCAGGTGTTGGTCCCGGAGGAGGAGAAGATCATTGTGGAGGAAACCAGTGGAACTCAAGTCATTATGCAGGAAAAGTAAGTTAGGCATGTTTATCTTTTTTTTTTTCTATTCCCTCCATCTCTCTCCACTTCAGTGTCAAAACCAGAGGGGTGGCTGAAATATGCTTGGATACCCCATTTTAAAAATATTATTATGCCCATTGTCCCTTTACCCGGGCCTTGGGTTAGAATTACTTATCCCTCACCAAGGCAAACTGTCATCCAAGGGTAACAGGTCTGGCCTACCCTAGGGAATAAGTTGTAGTTGTGTAGAAGAGTTATGTTTGTGTAGTATCAGCCAGAACTTTGTGTAAATGTGCTTGAGTTCCTTGCCTGAGAGTGTTCGAGTTGGAGGGAGGGCAGCCTGATCCCAAAGACAGGGTGGCATGGAGGAGACTTCTTCGTGGCCACCCCTCCTGGGATTAAGTCATATGGCTATAAATGGAGAAAGAGAGAGAGAGAGAGAGAGAGTTTTCACCCAACAGATCCAGGCCATTCCCATAACTTACCTACTAAATCTTGGTACATGAAATTCAGTAAGTCTTAATTATGAGTTCAGAATGAATCCATGGTAACTGTTCAAATCAGCCTTCCAGTATGACACACTTGGCCATCAACTGAGCTAAAAGGCATTCATAGTATGCAGTAGGTTAGGTTAAGCACAGTGGTGCACCTTCCAAGGATGATCACCAACGTCAGGAATGAGTTTTAAGATTTGACTATGTAGATGGTTGGCTCCCATTGTCATTTTTTCTTCTTTCTCTCTGAACTTTACCTTACCCCATCTTTAGGTGAGAAGAGGTGCCTGAATAATGATGATGATAGTGAAGAAAAAGATGATGATGCAGATGAAGATGATGATGATATTGAAAAAAAGATGATGATGATGATGACAATAACGACAATGACTATTAATCTATCCCTTCTCTTCCCAAACAGGAGCCTAGTGGACACCGTATACGCCCTAAAGGACCAAGTAACGGCCCTGGCTCGAGACTACCAGGCACTAAAAACGGCATTCGAGAGCGAGCAGAAGGCCACAAGGGCACTGCGCTCGGCCCTGAAGCAACATGGACTCCCTCACCTCGACGACATTTCCTGGGAAGCTGATGTCACTGCTTAAAAGAAGACCTGATACATTTTTGTAGGTTGATATTGTGACATTTTTAGGTTGACTCTGTAGATTGAAATCAGA
Organism: Birgus latro; assembly: GCA_018397915.1. NCBI lineage: Eukaryota > Metazoa > Arthropoda > Malacostraca > Decapoda > Coenobitidae > Birgus > Birgus latro. The sequence continues at coordinate 59,427 of JAGKTI010001899.1, read as the reverse complement.
TTTAGACAGAGGAGAGGCTGAATATTTTATGAGAGGTAGTTATTGTAGTTTGAAAAAGGACTTGACACAGTTTCTGGTGGGTAGAGATCATAGCTTGGCAGGAAACAGAAGATATTTTTGTGGGAGTTGACATGGCAGCTTGATATGGGATTTCCTGGTGTTAAAGATGGCATTTGAGAACACACAGACTGCCATACATTGATATTAATTTTGGGGAGGCCTGTGTCACTGCTGAGATGGGGAAAAGGGGACATGGTACTTATCTGTTGATTGATAGGGGAGAGATGGCATTTTTTTATTGGGGGATGTGTTGCAGCTTCAGATTAGATATATGTCACTTTGTAGTAACCTGAGTGAGACATAGAATACTTCATGAGCAGCTGAAATCACTCTTTTAAAGGGGATGTGAGGCTAAGTTGATGTTTTAGAGGTAATTTGAAATAGATACAAAACACTGCAGTCATTTGAGATCATATAAGAGGCTGTTTTAAGGTAGGATAGGACTGGTGTATATATATATTGTTAGGGTAAACAGACATTTGTACATGTATAACAGAAACCTCTATCACTGCCAAACCTGGCAGGAAAATGCAAGAACAATAACTTGCTAAAAATCGGTCAATCAGGTTAGTTTCTCTTCATCCTTTCTTAGCTTATTCCCTATAGCTTAGTGGCAGAATATGACTGCAATGGCAAGGCATCCTTTCCATAGCACTTCTTTGTGATTAGCATTATACTGTATTTTAGTATTTCTCTCGTTACAGCCTGGCATTCAAGATGGAGAGATGGCAGCTTTAGGCCAAGTTAGATTGGACAAATGTTAGTGATAAAGCAGCCTGTGATGATATTCAGGTAACACATTCTGATTACATGGCATTTGTATTGACGTGTGAGTGAGAGTGTATGTGAAGGAGGTGGAGTGGGGAAGGGGGAAGGGGAGACTGAGAATGAGACAGAGGTATGGAGTAGAGAGGTGTATGAGAGAGGGTGTAAGTTGGGGGAGGGGAGCAAAATGGCAGGGCAACATGGAGGTGATTTGTTTGTAGCCACACTGTATGGGATTAAGGCATCTGGCTGTACATAGATTTGTATTGACTGAAATTTGACAACTTTCACTGTAGTATTCCCACAAATACAGGTGCATTTGTAATATAGTGATTGAATTTCTTAGACATGTTAGCTCCCTAACGCCTTTTCTTAAATGACCTGTTTAGCTTGTTACACCTACTGTCTTCCTGTGTTACATTATCTAATATCACCAGACTGCATAAATAAGGGGCAAAGGGATATTCACCAGGCATATCCAAAAATAAATCACTAAGGAAAGAGGTGCTAGGGAGCCTCTTTAACCAACAAGAATACAGGTCCATGGGAGTGAGTGAGAGAGATCCAAGTGCCAGATAGCAAAGATCATATGGCACTGTGTTATTTGAAGGTATAGTAAGGAGTGGGAAGGGCACGGCAGAGGATAATTAGAAACTAAAGGGGGATTCTAGATTGGGTGAAAGATACTAAGAATTTGAATTACTTGATATCAGGTAATCTAGGTCATTTTTTAAACAGCTTACACTATGTTGTGCTGAAAGACGCAATTCTCATGTGATTTACAGATAATTATCTGCCATTAATAAAAAAAAAACTGTGATATACTTTGCTCAGTTTATTTACCAACTTAATTATAGGTGGATAGAAAAGTGAAGAAAATGTGACAAGGAAGTGGAAAGCAGAGTGACAAGAAAGGCCTTGATATGGGACAGACAACTGAGTATGGAGGCTGCAAGAGGACTGTGTGATGTGATAGTATCCAGATTAACACTTAGGCTCCTGTGACTCACCCAGCTGAATAAAACTGCCTGATGTTCACTGAAATGAAGTGAGAAAGAAGACATGACAACAAGAGAGTTAACATATTGAGGTGAGGCATTGCTGTGACCTGAGTTTTGTTGTTGTGACCTTAGACTTGTCTGAACATTAACCTGATGTGCTGCAGGCTGAAGCTGCCTTTCTCCTGTAGTCCACCATTCTTCTCTCAGGCAGTAGGAAAGGAGTTGATAGATGTTAGTATAACTAGGTTGGACAGTCCCATTTGTGAAGGCATCCCTCTCCATTTCCAAGTGACTGAGTACATTTGTTCAAAGGCTCCAACATGCATGAGTTGGCCTTGGTTACCCAATGGCAGCTCTGCATTTTGCTTGATCTCTAGCAGCCCCTGTATTCAATCTCTTGTCCATGGGGTCACACACTTATGACCTGTCCCAGGTCCTTTTCAGTCTGCCAACACAGTTATCATCCTCTCTGCATAAACCAGGAAGAAATAAAATAATCTGTCTCAAACCTAACATTTAATACACCAACCACATCTGTTAACCTTAACAACACTGGTAACAGGCACTCAAAAGTCAACATATACAAGTGCCAAGATATTTTAATATTTGATTATAGCTGTCACTCCTAGTTTTTAGCCGTGTTCCTACTTGTCACACTTTTTCCAACAGTGGTACTGTAAATTTAGGTAACTGGCAAACCATCTTTAGAAGTAGGAATGAAACCTCTAATAGGCAGTACTTGGAATAAAAAAGAAAAAAAAATGTATTATGTGGATTTATAGAAAAATATTTATCGAGAACATTGACCTTTACAATGTCCTCCACAAGGAGAGGTTGGAGGCATCATGAAGGTGTGAACATCAGGAGTGTGACCTCAGGGATAAGGCACTGAATAGGGGGGCTGTCAGAGATTGGTGAACTTGGAGAGCCACCATTAGGCAGCTCTGTATTCAAACTTGGAGTAGCCCAGTTCCAAGAGATGAAAATGAATAAAACCACATTTCTTAATAAACTGAATAAATTCATCTGAAGGGGGCAATAAAACAAATGGAAAACAAGTCACTGAATTGTACTGGCTAGCCCATTCAGTAAATATACCAAATTCTCCACTGCAACCTGCACATAACAGTCTTCAGCCACACGTCAGTATGCTAGCACTACCCCAGGACTCATTCTGGTGTCTGGGGTGCACTGCTGCCGACTTTAGGGGGACTGGTAAGTACTTCATCGATAAGCCCAATCTCCTTGGCCTCCTCCGCCGACATAAACTTATCTCTCTCCATCATGGGAACTGTGTGGTGAAAATGGTGGTACACTGTTAGATGGTAGCTTTCTTATAGTAGACTTTAATATGCTCTTTTATAAACTTCAGTATGATTATTTACAACTATATTCAGAAACAGATAGATGGGTGTGTATATTATTTCAGTGGCCCCAGGCTCATCATCATTTTGAGGGATAGGAAGAGATCTGAGACATTTCCACTGTGCAGACACCCCTTTCCAGTGCCAGGTTGATTATTGTTCATCCTTATAGTGTATGCCAACAACACCAACACAGCTATGTACATCATCATCACCATGTATCATCATCATGCATCATTGTCATTATCATCACCATCATGTATTATCATATTCATTCTGTAACATTATTGCTAAGTTAAATTATCTGATAATAGAATAAAATTAAATCTTCATATTCAAAGGGTTAAGATGGAATGAATAATAAGAGTGAGTACTGTAATTCCGTGGCTTACCAACTTTCTCCAGTGTGAGTCCTGTGTGTTTGACATACAGGTTGTTGAGGCGTCCCTTCAGGCGGATGATTTCCTCAGCCTGAATCTGGATGTCTGTGGCTTGACCCTGACAATGAAAAAAGAAATTAAGTATTTTTTAAAATCAACAGGCTTGATTGGCGTGTGAATGATTCTGTGGTCCATTTTCCTTGACATGCAGTTCATAGTTTTACCACTTTCATATTTTCTCTACAGATTTTCATACGAATGTGGCTTCTTTTTCTTATTTCTGGATCTAACTCCTTCCTTTAACATAATGCAAATGAAGAAAATGGTTAAGACAATGATAAATACACAGTAAAACATAGCTAACGTCTATAAGGCAGTACACCATGCTTGCCTGGGTCAGCCTTGTTGACTTGGTTGTTGGTGATGATGCTGCAGTCTCTGGTAGTGTAACAGTCATGTCTCAACCCTAAAGTGCCTTCTTAGGACCTCCTCCCATGACTAGGACAATAATGATGATGATGCTGATGATGATAATGACAAAGATGACTAATAATGAAAGGATTGTTGTCAATTAAACAGTAATGTAGCAACACCACCAGTGCTTAACAGTGGAATTACATGTGCTCCTCCATGTGGCTGATGCACCATGATACGTGCATGTGGCAGCGAATGTCTCATGCCGGGTGAACCAGCTGCCAGGAGTAGTGATGCCATGGAACACGCCTGGCCCACACACCACGTGGCAACTGGCGGCAACACATACTGCATTGTGTCGTAGATGCCCAGTCCGGCCGTCACCACACCACCAGGACTGAAACACACACACGTCAGTCCTCTGTAAACCCACTCACACTGAAGATATCTTTCTCATTATTATCTCATCCCCTGCCAGTATTATTTAGGTCTGGACAGACTTCTCACACTAGAGAGGATATATTTAGCTGTGAGTAACTTTTCACAAACTCAGGACCCTCCTACAATGAGAAAAATTGGCAGGAAGTATAAACTGGAAACTACATCACCTGTATTCATGGGATTAATAGGATTTACTCTGGTGCTACTGAAATCCGTACATACTCTCAATACGTGGTCTTCAAACCACAACTAAACTGCCTCACAGCCCACCTGTTGATGTACATGTGTATGGGCTTCCGAGAGTTTTCAGACTGGAGGAAAAGCAGCTGTGCAATCACCAGGCTGGCTATGTTATCATCAATCTGTAATGCACAAACAAATTGGCATGTGGCTTAAATACAGTATAGATCTAACCCATTCACTAATACAGTATTTTTTCATCATACTGTAGCTACATAATCTGTGTAACTTCAATAGGGATAAATTTGCAGCTCTTCTGTCATTATACTGGAAACAATATCCAATAAAACAAATAAGTGAACAGAATGAAGAGACACAAGCAAGAAGTACGAGGATAGACATGTACAGGCCCCATAATACAGATGATGCGTTCCTTAAGCAGTCTGGAGAAGATGTCGTATGCACGTTCACCGTGGCCAGTCTGTTCCACCACAATCGGCACCATCCCCAATGCCCTCTTGGCCACCACACCACTTGGCTCAATCACTGGCAGTGTTCTTGCTCGTAACACACCGCTCGCGACCTGTGGAAATACTTATATTAAGAGTCACACTAGGGTACAGTGCCGCAGGGATATCTTACATGTGATGGCACTGGTAGGACTGTGGCAAAAGTGTATCTTGTTATACAGATGTCCCTTAACTCCCCTATCCATGAAGAGGAGAATGGTGGACTGCAGGAGAGGGACAGCTTCAGCCTGCACTCCACTGGGTTCACATTCAGAACCTGGGGCTACAACAACATTATACCTCAAAATCCTCCTGTATATTTCTTTGCTAAGGATGGCCCAAGGTAATGACTTTGGCAAAAGAAATATGAACTTGATAAAATGTTTGCATTATGTAATTCGCTGAGTTTGGGATACCATTAAAGAATTCACCACTGTATAGCATGATTGAGAGTTCTGTAGTTATTATTCATGTAAATTACGTGTAAATAATATTATCTCACCGGTGCCAGACGCTGCAGTGGCCGTAATAAAGACATGCTTCTGTTTGTCAGGAGTTCCTAGATGTCCTTGCCCTTAAATACACGTCTTATTCAGTTTCCAGGAAGATGTCTGGGTAAACTGGAAGATAGGTTACACAGCAGCTTCTTCCCTGTCTGTGTATAACCCTCAGACGAGCCTCAGTGCAGAAACTTTGGCTGTATCTGATATAAACTCAGCTGTGTTACTTTTGGTCGTCGCCAGCTGATTTTGTTCGGACGCGGCATTGACTTCCTGTTCATAAATTTCGTTGAATGAAAGCATTTTACGTAAAAATACATTTATCCACTTGTTACCTCTAGTAGTACTATCGATATTACGTATTTACACGTGACTGCTTATTGCTAATGGATTGTTTGGAAGTCCAAGTCGAGGCCATGAAGTGAACTCAAACAATAACTGAGCCAAACCGAGCAGTACAAATCCAAATATTGTTGAACACTAAATGTCTGAAGTTTGTTAAAATTACTAAGTCTCCTTTGGCATTTATATCTTTCACCTCATGTATCTATTTGCTTACTTATATATACAGCTTTTCCACATGCAAAGACATCACTTTTGCATACACCTTATCCGCAACATGTAATTTTGTATTTTTTTTTTTATCGAAATCCCGTCCCTTAAAAAATAAATGAAGGCTATATTAGATACTGGAGTGAAAATTGCTTTCAGAATATTAATATGATTTAGATCCGCAGGTGACAAAGTGAGCGTGTCAACAATGGCGTCAGGTTCCAGGTGAGAGATTACTTTATATTTTCAATTTTTTCCCCTATATCGGCTTGAAATAGCCATGCTTTAAGGGATGTCATTAAATGCAGAAGGTACCGTGCCTCTGATGAGTCATATTTAGCCGTATAAGGGCTCCAAGTGCCTCCAAACTGTTCGGCTGAGTTGAAGGCTTGTCCTGTATTAATCCATTTTCTGCCGGCCGGGATTAAAGCCAAGCGTTATAATTATAAACGAACTGTGATTTTGAGGGACATTTTGGTTATCATTTTCTTCACTTCTGCTGCCAAACACCTTACAGCCCTACTAGAGTGAACATCATGTGAATATATGGTTAGAAATGGAGATATTTGGGACCGTGCAAATTTGTATGGGGAATATCCAGCAAACGGGAAGATCAGCAGAAAAATGCGCCCAAAAGAATGGCTTTTTTCAGCATTGTTTTTTTTTTCCATTTTACTCTTGAAGGTTTGGTTAGGTTATCTGCAGTAATGAAATAAAAGTAATTCTGATGAAAATACCATAGTAGTATCGTAGAGTTGTCTCAGATACTGAAAAAAAACGATCAAAATCTAGTCATTTGGTTTTTGACAGAAACTATGATTTTACTTTTATTTATTTATTTTTTTGCTGACCATATATTTTTTCTACTTATCGTGTTTAGCGTAGAGCCGGTGGATTCAGGGTTAGGATCAGTGTACGGTATGTGGCTTTCATGGTTAGGTTGGGTCTTGCTGGGTTTGAGTTGTGTAATATCCATCTGTAAGGCATTGCAGTTATATTTAGTGTTTAATTTTTACTGCAAACCCTAATGAGCCTTGGCAATAAGTTTTCTTGTATATATCTGTGTGGTGACACGTGGAGATGTGGGAGGACTACAGGGCCTTGGGGGTGCGCCCTGAGGCCTTTGCCCAGAATCCGACACACACAAAAATAATAATAATGTAATTTCCCTAATTGGTACCAATGGCACTCTCTCTCTCTCCCCTTTTTTTTTTTTCCCCCCCCCTCTCAGAAGTTAGTGATTAAATTTTTGCTTCTAGTAATATTTGTAAAAATAATTGTCAGTGGTAATTTCTCTGCAAATTGATCTGAGATTATTAATAAATCTGGGGAGTATGGGAAGTTGATGCCTTCTTGTTAGGTGTTTCTTATGATAGAAAAGAATATCAAAACTGAATGAATCACACACACAAAAAAAATCAGCGGAGGCGGGGTAGATATGACTGAAAAAATGAGCAAGTTCGTATTGTCGTGTGTGATGGCATCAACGTACAGTACTTGTGCCAGCCGTGGACACTTAATGGCAGGTTTCCATGCTGCTGGATCTCTGTCAGCCTCCCTATTCAGCCCCTTATCCCAGAGGTCACACTCTGTGGCCTCATCCCGGGTCGTTTTTGGTTTGCCTCACAACTGACTTTCATTTTAATGGTATATGTGGGAAGTTGTTAGGATGATGATGATGGTAGTGGTAATGATGATGATGGTTGTGGTAGTGGTGATGGTGATGGTTGTGGTAATAATGATGATGAACATTATTTTATTAATTTATTTATTTATTTGTTACAGGAGAGTGGGTGGTACATTGTTGCAGTCCATAATGAAATAACATCTCCAGCATCGAGAGCCACCATTAGGTGACCAAGGCCAACGCATGCAAGCATGTTGGGGCCATCAAAAACGAAATGAAACAAAACGATCATCTTGTCACCCCTGGACCCACGTTGACTGTCACATGTTCAGCATGGAACGTTGAACGGTAAGAATGGAGTCAGCGCTGTTTATGTAAAAATATACTCTTTTACAACAGTATTTTGTGTTTGTAGAGAGGTTTGGCCATGCAGAAGGGAAAATGAGAGACTATGAGAGTGTATGTGAGTTAGGTGGAGAGGAGGGAGCGGTGGGGGAGACCAAGGATGAGATAGAAGGATGAGGTGGAGAGGCATATGAGAGAGATGTGCTTGTAGTTGAGATGGTTTGGCCATGTGTGGGGATAGTGAATGAGAGACTGACCAAGAGAGTATATGTGAGTGTAAGTGATAGGATATTAGTAGTGAAAATTTTGGTCGGGCAGAGGTTGGTTTCAGTTATATCGGCATATGCTCCACAGGTGGGATTGGATGACGCAGAGAAGGATAGATTTTGGGATGATTTAATACGTGTAGTGAGTGGTATGGGTGATGGTGAGGTAGTGGTTCTGGGAGGGGATTTAAATGGTCATGTGGGTGAAGCAGCTCAAGGTTATGAAGGAGTCCATGGAGGATGTGCGTATGGTGTGAGGAATGCGGAAGGGGAAAGAATACTCGAGTTTGGGGAGGCTATGGACATGATTGTGTGCAACACACATTTTAGGAAAAGAATCAGCCGGTTGATTACGTATGAGTCCGGGGGAATTAGTAGTCAGATAGATTATTTTCTGGTCAGGAGGGTTGATAGGAGTTTAGTGAGGGATGTTAAAGTTATAGGAAGCGAGGAGTGTGTGCAGCAGCACAAACTGTTGATTTGTGACATGGTGCTTAAGGATCGAGTGATGAGAAGGAGGACATATGTACCTAGGAGGAAAACATGGAAGCTGGGAAACCAATCAGTAAGGGATGCCTTTTATAGTGAGATGAGGAGAGTGGTGGCTGAACAGGAAGCCGTAGATAGAGGCGTTAATGAACAGTATAGAGCCCTTAAGAACAACCTCTTGAGAGGTACTGATACAATATGCGGTTGGACAAGAGGCCCACCAAGACATAAAGTAACTTAGTGGTGGGATGAGGGTGTAGAAGCTGCAGTTAAGGAGAAAAGAAGGCTTTTCTGGGAATGGAAGAATGGTGGTAACCGGGAGGAGTACTTGGCTGCCAAGCGCAGGGCTAGAAGAGAGGTATACAGGGCGAAGTCTGAGTCACAGAGACTTTTACTTGATAATCTAAATCATGGAGAAAGGAAAAATATGATTTTTAGGGTGGCAAATCAGGTGAAGAGGGATAATCGGGACATTGTAGGTGAGCAGTGTGTGAAGAATGATGATGGAAGGGTGGTGGTGAGCAGTGAGGATATTAAAGATGCATGGAGAGAGCATTATAGCCGATTGTTGAATGAGGAGTTTGGGATAGAGAAGGTTTGGAGCCCGCTGATCCAGTGTTTGGGTCTTGGCCTTTGATTGACGCTGCTACTGTGAGTGAGGCAATAGGCAGGATGCGGGTGGGGAAGGCGGCAGGTGTGTTTGGGTTGACTGCCGAAATGTTGAAGGCCTCAGGAGATACTGGGGTGAGGTTAGTCACTGACCTGATAAATAGGATTATATATGAGTGTGTTGTCCCAGATGATTGGCTGAGGAGTGTAATTGTAAATGTCTTCAAGGGAAAGGGTGATGCCCTGGAAAGGGGAAATTACAGAGGTATAAAGCTTTTAGATCAGATAATGAACGTAATGGAGAGAGTTCTAGAAGGTATGATTAGAGAAAGAGTGAATATAGATGAGATGCAGTTTGGGTTTATGCCAGGCAGGGGGACCACTGATGCCATATTCATTGTTCGACAGCTTCAGGAAAAATATATTGGAAAGAAAAGGGAATTGTATTTTGTTTTTGTTGATTTGGAAAAGGCCTTTGACAGAGTCCCTAGAGAGGTGGTGAAGTGGGCAATGAGAAAGCTGGGGTTGGAAGAGTGGCTGGTTAGGGTGGTGATGGCCATGTACGTGGGTGCTCGCACCCAGGTAAGAGTGAATGGAGCTTTGAGTGATGAGTTTTCCGTGAATGTTGGTGTGCATCAGGGGTCAGTTTTGAGTCCCTTGTTGTTTATCATGGTGCTTGAAGCCCTCTCACGTGACTTCAGAGATGGACTCCCATGGGAGATGTTGTATGCTGATGATTTGGTGTTGATTGCGGAGAATGAAAAGGAGGCAGAGGAAAGATTTAAGAAGTGGAGAGATGGTATGGGGCACAAGGGCTTGAGGGTGAATGCAGATAAAACAAAAGTGATGATATCTAGGGTTGGTGGCAGTACAATCAGAAAAGAGGGAGAGTGGCCATGTGCAGTTTGCCACAAGGGTGTGGGAAGCAATTCCATGTTGTGTAATGTTTGTGATAAGTGGGTACACAAGAGATGTAGTGGTATTAGAGGTAGTCTGCGAGATGATGCTGATTTCATGTGTGCGGCGTGTCGGGGAGAGCAGGTGGAGATTGTTAGGCTTGAGAGGGTTGAACTTGCAGGTGAGTCTCTTGAGTGTGTGGAGGAGTTTCGTTATTTGAGAGACATGTTATGTGCCGGAGGTGGGGCTGGAGTTAGCTCGGTTGCTAGGGTGAGAAGTGGTTGGAAGAAGTTCAGGGTGCTGTTGCTGCTCCTGACATTGAGAGGACTCTCCCTACGTGCTAAGGGGTCGTTGTATGCAGCATGTGTTAGGAGTGTGATGCTGTTTGGTAGTGAGACCTGGGTAGTAAAGGAAGAGGATATTCGCAGGTTTAAACGTACAGAAATGACAATGATTAGGTGGATGTGCAGTGCGTCCCTGTGTGCAAGGCCTGGGGGGGCTGGGTTTACGATGGAAGAGTTGAGAGGTAGGATGGGGCTGAAATGTATTGGTGTTGTGATGAGATGTAGGCTGAGGTGGTTTGGACATGTGGAGAGGATGGGGGATGATAAGTGGGTACAGAGGGTGAGAGGTGTTAATATTGGGGGAGGGGTAGACCGAGAAAGACATGGGACGAGGTCATTAAGTGTGACTTAAGGGTTAAGGCACTGAACAGGGAGGCTGCCAGGGATCGAGCAGCATGGAGAGCCGCCATTAGGTGACCAAGGCCGACGCATGCAAGCATGTTGGAGCCTTCAAAAACGAAACGAAACGAAATGTGGGGAGGAGGAAGGGGAGAGGGAGACTGTGGATGAAATGAAGGGATTGGGTGAATGGCTAAGAGAGTGTATTGAGTGAGGTGGAGGAGAGTAAGGGGAGGGGGAGAAAGGGTTGGAGGGATTGGGTGGAGAGTTAATGGTATATGAGAGAGAGGGTGTGAGATGGAGAAAATGGCAGCCAGGTACCAGAGGACAAGGTGACGTGGAGGTGATTTACATATGGCCACCCCTTATGAGATTAAGGTGTGTGGAGATAAATAGTTGGGAACTGTGGAGTTGTAGTGGGTATGCAAGTTTGTTGTGGCATGAAAAAAAAATATTTATAGTTAATAGTTATCCCTCTTTCCTCATTTTCTGTACCATAACTCACCCCATCCTGATTGGTGATGATGATGACTAATGTTAATCTTTTATGTTTACAGGTTGTGGTAACCGTTAAGCTGAAACTTGACCCATTTGACTTGTAACCATGTTGACTGTGTTGTGGCATCAGACCTGTCGTTGCTTGGCTGTCAGCATGTGGATGGACTAGCGGCGGAGGGAGTGACACGGGAAGAAGCCGTCAGTTGTCTATAAATACTTCACATATGTTGACTTTGGAAAGGATGAATCAACACTTATACCCCTGTTGATATAGTAGTGTATTGTTGTTGTGGCACTAGGATTATATTAATGTGGTGGACTGTACGTTGAGGTGACCCTTCTTCTGCAGTCCTCCATCCTCCTGTCAGGGCATAGGGAGTTGAGGGATATTTGTACCAGTGCCATCCCATGAAGGTTTCCCACTCTACCATCGCTGCACTCATAGATTAAGAAATAACGTAGATCCAAGTTGAGCTTGTGCGTATTTGTGTCATTGTGTTGATTCATCTTAATGTAATCCATCTCGTACTTTTGTTAAGTTTCTCTGTTTTGGCTGATTTGCTGCATTAAGTCTTTGAAGGAACACTTCAGCACTATGGTGAGTTATAACTTATTTTTATTTACAAGTATACTATATACAGTAGTAATTTTATTAAGCAAGTTATTAGCATAAGTATACAGTAGCTTTATTTGGCAGGTGTCTCATTATTGCTCGGTTTAGTGCACTATTCTAGTGCAGAACAGTTAAATCTAGTCCTCATTCAGCTGCATTGATTCAGAAGAACAACTTTGTGAAATTTGAAAGAGTTAATATGGTTACAGTATAGTAGTAAGTGCAGCGTACAGCCTTTGATACCACAGTTGAAGTAATGTTGCCGTGATTCTAACTTAGCTACGTGTAATTTGAAAGCAGGGTTATGTAGATGGCTGTAGGTTATTGTTGTTGGCCCCAGGCTTACCTAAATATGAACTAGTGGACTGCAGGCTGAAGTTCCCCTTCTCCTGCTGTCCACAATCCTCCATTTAGGGGATAGGGAGTTCGTATAACCAAGCAAGGGAGTTGCCTAGTCATATAAATGCCACAGTGAGAGGGAATCCTTCTCCAGTACCAGAGTTATATATAACCTAAATAGCATTTGATAAAGGAGGGTTTGATCAGTGTCGTGTAGACAGTCGCTGTTACGTCATTTTCACTTCACTGGTCATTTGGAGGTAGCATTGAGGAAGAGGCTTTGACCTGCTTTTGACATCACACAGGCATTACAAGTGATGATGGCAGGAATCATCTCAGAGAATTAGGACGGGGTACGTTGTTTGGTATCTCCACTTATAATGCCCCACCAGATATGACTCCCACCAAATAGATGGCCATGGGCACTCAGTATGCAGTACTGTTACACATCCAGGCAGTTGCATCCTCTAAAGTGTGACATACCCAGTACAACCTTTATGTGATGTTGCCTCCTATTGCTCCATGGACATTTTCCCCCCTCACGAAGGGAACTTACCTGTTCCCCAGATCGAACAGTTGTTCCTCCAAGGAGTGACTTGCCTATTCTCTCTGTGGACTTGATTTCCTTATAGATTTGTTTTCCGTATGGAACTATTCACATGATTCCAATTCACATGACTGCCTTAGCTGAAGGAACAGTGGAGAGCAATTATGGTCATGTCTTTACCATCTTAGCTCTGGGAGACAAGTCATACCTAACCCTTTTTGTCGTATCTCATTAACACAGTACTGGTACCAACTTCCAGTGCACAAGTCCACACACAGCCTCACCACAAATCTAACCCAAGTACAGGCATTACTTCAGAACCTGGAGGAAGGTCGTTATGCCTTACAATGCTTTATAACTTAAGAAAAAATGTGTTGCACCTCCTCCCCAGCTCTGTTAGTCTGCCTTTGTGGTATCAGAAATGGCTTGTATCCTCTTTCTCATGAGTGTCTCAGTTAATTCACTAGAAGTAAAACTACATTTTGGGCTTTATGAAATCCTTGGTGTTTGCCAAGTAAATGAGGCATTTGTATAGTTTAGGTATGCATGACCAATGAGAGATTGGTGGGGATGTTTATTTGGCTGTATTGTTTAGATACAAATGGCCCAACATATGATGGTGTGGGTCTTACAGAAGTGTTGTGTAGAGCCAGACAGGAGCGGGATGAAACAGCAAAATTCAGTGGAAAAATAGGAAGGATAATCAGTAAGATTTATTAATAGACAGTAATACATGTAGAGGTTAATGGTAGTTGAGGGTATAATGAGTCTTGTGTGTGGTAGGTTGTATAACAAATTGGCAACTGGGGAGTATTAATCATTTTACTGAGACCAGTACTGTACTGGCCTTACAAATGACCTCTGACAGTGAAGAGATCGAGGAAGACTCCCCTTCAGTTCAAAAGGTGTTTTAATGAGTAAAATCAAATGGTTTTGTCAGTAATAAACCTGGAAGGACATCTTTGGACTGGAGTGCTTAAGTAGGAGTGTAAAGTTACTGATTTTTGAGTACTGCTAGATATAATCAGTTAAAAAAAAAAGAAAACTAACAGTTTTCTCTTTTGTTTCAGGTGGTGGATTCCTCCATCCTTTCCCTTATACCCCCATCACCCTTTATACCTTCCTTCCATCACCTGCCTTTATTTCCTCCATCCTTCACTACCTCCTCCACCCTCATCCTTGTCCCATTGTCCTGTCCTTGTACTTGCAGGTCCTGGATGTTGCAGCCTCTGATGCTGATGCCAAGTCACCAGTGTCATCACTCCAACCTTCCCCTCAACACCTCTTTCTCTCTTCCACTGTGTGTGTGTGTCCTCTCTTGCCACTGTTCTGTCTCCTGTATGTATGTGTGACTCCCTTATCCCAAATCCTTCCCTCCTCATCCCAAATCCTTCCCCTGTGTGTATGTGGGTCCCTTCTTCTTCCTCCTGGTGTGTGGAGTGGTGGGGTCTGTGGGGGGAGGGAGAGGGAGGGCTGAGAGGGAGGGGCATGGGAGGGGGTGGGTAGATAGGAACCCGGGGACAGTATGTCCTCTCCCTGATGGGTCGGGGAGAGGGGGGGAGAGGGCATCCTGCCCCTTTCTACCCCCCCTTCTCCTGTGCTTCTTCCTTCTTCTCACAGCTTGAACTCTTTCTCTTCCCACCCTGGCCAGTTCCAGGTCCCCCCCCCCACCCGGCACCCACCAGCCCAAGGTGCCAGTAGTGGTGGTGGTGGTGGTGTGGCTGGGGGTGAGTGAGACTGTGTGTGGCAAGGCTGACTAGCCTGCCAAGCACACACAGGCCTCACTCACCCCCAGCCACACCACCACCACCACCCATGGCAGGGTAGGTCAGTGTGGTGGGGTGAGCTAGTGTTGAGTGGTGTGGTGGTAGTCCAGTCCTTGGGCCTATCACCACCCCCTCTCCCCCACTCAACACTAGACCACCTCACCACCCTGCCTGCCCCACACATGGCAGGGAAGGCCAGTGTGGTGGAGAGAGTTAGTGTTGAGGGTATGGTGGTGGTAGTACTACTGACTACTACTAGTAGTAGTCAGTAGTACTACTAGTAGTACTATTACTGACTACTACTAGTAATAGTCAGTAGTAGTACTACTAGTAGTACTACTGACTACTACCAGTAGTAATCAGTAGTACTACCACCACCACACCCCCCCCACCCTCAACACTAACTCTCCTCACCATACTGACCTGACCTGCCAGCTGGTGGGTGTTGGGTGACCTGAGCTGGTCAGGTTCACCACCACTCCCCACATCCCTGTGTGAATGTGTCCTTCTTCCTTCCTTCCCCCTTTCCTTACCTTTACAGCTGCACACCAGGAACTTTATTTTCTGCAGGTAACTATAATATATTACATTGTACTCCAATGTGCTGTGTGTTCCTTCAAAGAAGTGTAACAATTGTAATACTGTATGAGATGGATAAAATAAAATAAAATAATGTACTGTACACTATCTTTTACTTGACCAACTGGGGAACATAGAAACTTGCAGACCTGAAAAAACAATAAGAGCAACTGAACAAAAAAGTACTTATAGAAAATCCAAAGACTGGTAATATGGTGATGCTATACAGTCACAATTCGTTATATGATGGGGTTACGTCAGGTCATACCTTAACATATAACGAGTTTATCACAAATCGAGAGATTGAAATACATTATAAAAGGGGGGTTACGTCAACTCAACTTCCCAAAGTCACCTACTCGAGACTTTACACAAATCCATAGTACAGTAATTCACCAAAACAAGCAGCATTACATACACTAAATCGCTGCAACGACACAATAATCACATTTGCATAACGTTGGCCTGGTGCTACACGATGTATACTGTTGTACAATGCTTGGCTGAGAGGTGACGATAGCCGGGGGGGCCCACGTGAACGAGTGGAAAAGACAAGGCTTTGAAGGGGTGGCGGGACTGCGCAATTGAACCAAAAAAAATGCATGACGGGGCTACCGTCCTGCCTGAGATGAGCGACGGTCGCCTTGCATGCGCCTGGCACTTCATACAAAATTTTCCGATGCCAATATCATTATAGCGGGAAATTCATCGTAAATCGGATTTTGGGATGTAACTTTTTTGTTATCGTTGTAGTGAATTATCGTATAGCAAATCAACATATAACGAGCTGTGACTGTAGAAAGTACAGACTATGAATGGACATCGGCATGAAATACAAAGGCACCGAAGTAAAAATATATAATTAATTGATATTTTATTTAAGCACTGATTCAAATTTCTATAAATGTATACAATTGCTTATTTGTTTATGCATGTGATTCAGAGGATATGAAGAAAAGGTGAAAGCAGCATTCCGAAGAGTTACTGACAGAGGAAGATTAGAGCTTTGGAAAAGATGAAAAACGGGAAGTCAACACATTCAGTCTTAATGGTGACGATTAAGGCCCTGGTCTGTGCAGGTGAAAACTGGGTCACGGAGCTTATGCATGCACTGTGGGGGGAGTGGAAGATGCCAAAGAAGCGGATATTGAGTAGAACGGTATTGATAAGCAAAAAGGAGATGTGCTGGAAGTGTGGGGAATTACACAGGCATAAAATGGATGGAACATAGAGGCTGAACGTAAAGAAAAGAGTTGTGGACAAGTTGAGAAGGGAGGTTACATTCCACAATTAGCACTGGATTTATGAAAAGAAAAGGGAAAGTGGACACCATAACAATAATGAGACCGCTACAGGAGAAATGCTGGAGGGAAATATTAAGATACATCACAGCTTTGTTGACCTGGAGAACGTCTATGAAAGAGTACCAAGAGACAGAGTATACTGGGATGATAAGGGTTCTGGAGCATTTCATAACAAAGATACAAGAAACGTTTAATGGTACAAGACTACAGTGGGCACTCTATGGAGATACTGAGCAGTTTAGGATGGAAGTAGGGTAGAGCCTTAAGTGTTGAGTAAGAGATCAGTGCAGAAGAGCTGTGGGAGCTCTTATTGGCTATGCAGAAGATATTGCGGTAATGACCAAGACTGAGGAAGGTCTACAGGAGCGGATTCTGAGGTGGCAGGATGCACTTGAGATGAGGGAACTGAGAGTGAATGCAAGGAAGAATGTGGTAAAAGCAGTAAACTGGGAGGAGGGAATACAGACCCAGCTCAAGTATTTATTCAAGTGCCTGGGAAGAATGGTGTCGGAAACAGATGAACAGAAGTTGATGTTCACGAGAGTGGCGGCGGCTTCTTAAATACTGGCCTCGTTAACCTTTCCACTGCTGAGACTACTATAGCATTATATTCCAGCAAACTCAGACAACTGTAAACTCTTGCAAGGTGCAGAAGCTTGAAGTGGGGCTACCATAATCTCCAAAGGTGTCTGGTAGTAAGATTAAAATGGAAAATACATCATTTTATAAGTCTGGTAGAGGTGGAGGGAAAAACCAAGGGGTGGGGAGGAGAGTTATATGAATGAAGATAGTGTGAGTTGGGGAGAGGGTATCCTGATGGTGGAGGATACCAAAAGGTGTGAAGTAAAGGGGAATTGGAGGAAGGGCAACCAAATGGTGGAAGACAAGGTGACATGGAGGGAATATATGTTCATGGTCACTCCCAGCATGATTAAGGCATATAGTAATAGTGAGACAGATACAGAAAGATAGACAGACAGACACACAGACCCCTCTTAACTTCTCGCTCACCTTTTTTTATATCGTACTATACTTTTTACTCATCTTCCTTCTCTCCTGATTCTGCCTCGGATGATGAACTTGACTCCCAAGGTGACTCTGTGAACTGTTCAGCTTCATTATCATTCATCTGTTGTTCACTACACTGTTCTCCTCTTCCTTCATCATCATCATCACCACCATCTCCATCACCACCATCATCGTCATATATAAGGAATGGCCACATGGGATCTAACACACACCTGAAGCAAAATGTATGGTATACGTAAGTGTGCATAAGAACAAAACACTGCTTTGCAAAAAAAGTGCTGCACAAAAAATTACACTGGGTGCCATAAAATGTGTACAAAAAATTTGAGAGGCTGATATAAGCAGCCCTTTTCAAACAGAACTTGGCCTAAAATTGCATTCTCTCCATCTTGAATATAGCATTGTAACAGTGGACGTTGCTACTCCTCACCCTGCCCTACGGTGGGAAAGGAGGTCCAGATGATGATAATGATGAACACCAGGCTATGGTGCTAGTCATGAAGAAGTGCTATGGAGAGGATGCAGAACTAGTTTTGTCCCACTGTGCTAATGAGCTACATGAAAAAAGCTGCAAAAGGACAATAATCTGTGCCAACTTAAAATAAATGTACAGTAGTAATTCAGTCAGTGTGATACTCTTCTAAGATGCATAGTTCTGTGGTTAGGCTCCCATTATCCACAACACTTCTGGGTAGGTGACTCACCTATACCCACAGTGGTATTTAAGGGCAGTCATCCAGCACCTAATCCCATTTTACCCCATATAAACAGGTGTGTAGGGGCCCAGAGCTAAATCACTCAGTGTCGACATTTAGGATAAGGATGACCAGCCTCACCTGCCCCACTGAGGTATTATATGGGAGGGGGGGGTTGTTTTTTTTTCTTTTTTTTTACTCAAGTTGCCTCTTCAGGATTAATACTTATGGTCAGTACAGGAGATGGCCTGTTACTGATAGTCTAAAGATCTGCCAGACTGCATTATACACAATGTCATGACAAACTGCACCTTATGTGGTCTATACTTTTTTTTTTTTTTTTTTACTCTAACTAGGTCAAAAACTGTCATCTCTTCATCTTCAATGTTGAGGTGTAATGTGAGAATTTGGTTCTGGTTACAAAGATGTGCTATGGAAAGAAAGCCAAGTAGTAAAGCTGCAAAAAGACAAGAATCTGGGCCATGTTACAATAAAAAGGGTTCAAATTACCACTTAACACTGGACAACAGGTATTTTGTTTGGATGGTGTGAAATCCTGGTTTGCAAGTACACAAGAGGTTTACCCAGGTCAGTAATGATTTTTAACATGGTGGCACTCATATAACATTATGTGATAATATCCCTTACCATTCATTCGTTCAAACTCCCTTCCTCTGTCCAAAAAGAATTACGATGAACTACAGGATAAGGGTATAACTTTAGCCAGTACTCCACTGGGTTCAAGTTCTGATGAGCCTGGGGCCACAACTAGAACAACAACAATGCAAAACATACCTGAATTCAAATGCAGAAAGAGGCTTGGTTAGGTACAGCTTGTGCAGTCGACCCAACTGATTCATCTGACCTTGGGATAGTGTGAACCGGAAGATGTTCTGAAAATTCAGAGTATTGGGTAGGAATTGGTACTGTTATTGTATATAAAGGCAACCCCCTAAATTCACGGGCTCGAAATTCAGGGCCCCCGCTTTTACGGGATTTTCCCCCCATAAAAATAACTTGCCCTAACTTATTTTGGCCATACCCATGAAAAGCTTATTTGTTATTAAAGTTTTTATACAGTACTTCAGTATATATCTGTGATATTTTATGGTGTTTTCTGATCCCAGATACAGTTTTTTAAGGCTGTGCACACAGCTGCAGTGTTGGTGGCAGTCAGCAACAACAAAATTAGCCTTAATTCTTATAATCAAACTGATTTACAGGTTATTTCTTACTGATGTAAATTGTATGCCGTACTGTAGAAGTATGGTACAGTACAGTACATATCAGCGCTGTTTTATGCCGATTTTAGGTTCCTGTGACAGTTCTAGGGGCTTACAAAGGTTATAGGCTACTGTATGGGCATTTTGGAGGGGGAGGGGTGCATCAAAATTAAGCCAAGTTTCCAAATTCAGGGAGGTCTGTGTCCCTTAACCCCCATGAAATGGGGTGGGTTGGCTGTATTTATAAATGTAAAACAGTACAATCTGTCCTCATATTATGTCAAATATGCATTCCAAATTATCACAACTTTTTTTCTTACAAATGGAAGTATAAGCTTGGTGCTGGAGAGGGACACCTTCATGCTGAGCCACTAATATAACTAGGTGGCTCCAATGCCCAGTTATATTACACATCCCTCAGTTCCCTCCCTATTCCTCCAAAAAGGATAGTGAACTGCAAGAGGAGGACAACTTCAGCCTGCAGTCCACTGAGTTTGCACTTCAGATGAACCTGGGGCTATAACTACTACTATTATAAGCTTAGAGAAATAACTACTACTATTATAAGCTTGAAGAAACTATCAAATCAGTATTTAGGCAGCAGTGAAGCTTTACTTGGTAATTTTTAAGTGATTTTCTAACCATTCACAGAAAAAAGCTGTCAAACAATGGAGATGGGTTTGGGAGGGTGTGTTCCCCCCCCCCCTCCCCCATCTCAGATAAAGAACTGTGGGAGAATCCTTGTTTTATTTGGGGGGAATGGAAGAAGCCAACAATGAGATGAAGGGATGGAGTGGAGAGATATATGGGAGAGAGGGGGGAGAGTTGGACACCCAAATGGTAGAGGACTGGGTGACATGGAGACGACTTGTTTGTGGCCATCCATTATTGGATTAAGGCAGATACATATAAATGGATACATATTCGTATGTCTACTGCTTCCTGTGCCCACATAACATCTACACACACACACATACACAGTGAGTTGAACCTGCCCCCTACCCACCTGTAACAAGAAACTGGCAAGTAACAGTTCAGTGTTGGTGAAGACAACTCTCAGTCGTGCCTGTAGCAGTGCTCTCACCAGTATCACATGACCAGCAACTCCAACTCTGTTCCCTACACGCACTACTGAGGGGTGATCTAACAGTCTGGGGATCTTGTCACTGCAACAGATGACAACATCATGTTATACTCTTTTTACTCTAAGCTGGCCTAAAACTGCCATCCCTCCATCTTGACTGCCAAGTTGTGCTGAAAGATTAACACTAGAATAAGGTGCTAATGGTGAAGAAGTGTTATGGAAAGGATGCAGGACTACAACAGTGTCTGTTTCTGCTACCAAACTAACTCAAGTAACTTATAAAAAAAAAACAAAAGTTTGGGAATGATTAAGGTGAAAGGTCTATAGTAAGGGTTTTCCTGGTACTTTATGGGAATGCCTTCACGTGGTGGCACCAACATGACTGAATGCCTCCAATGCCTGCATATAACAAACATCCAACTCCCTCCTTATCCCCTCAATGGAGAATAATGGACAGTAAGAGAGGGACATGTTCAGATGAGCCTGGGGATGCAACTACCACTGCTAGAATTAAAATTCTTATTCCTATTACTACACCAACCACACAGTGAAAGTGGGTATGTCCTAACTTGAGTTGATGGTAAGGGATGACAAAGAGATGTGAGGCCACAAAAGAGATGCAATGCCTCTTCCTAAGCTCAATTACTTCTGTCAAAGGGTACCAAACTGTCTGGTGGTAGCAAGAACAATGTGGGTGCTGGAGAGACAGATGCCTTCACACACACAATGATATGACTGGGCACCTCCACTACCAGGCTAAAAAAAAACATTCCTCAACTCCTTCCCTATCCCTGAAAAGTAGTATGGTGGACTTCAGGGGAAGGGCATGTTCTGCCTGCAGTCCACCAGGATGACATCCAGATGAGCCTGGGGCCACTACAGGAATAATGTGACAGGATACTGAGGAATGCAAGGGCAAACTCACCAACCATGCTAACCATGTGATATTTTTAACACTGTTTTCTATTATTTCGGCTCCATTTTATGGCAAATGATGATTTGGTTAGTTTGCTTTGACCTTCCTCTACATTTGATCAGATGCTGCAAAACTTGTGGGCTTTACATGCACAAACTTTGAAGTTTGTTTTCTCAGTATTTGATTCTGACTGGTTTGCTTGTTTTTCATAAAACCTCACATGCTAACCTAGGTTCATGATGTGGGTTGCCAAAGGGATGTGCGGCCACAAGAGGGATACGATGTTTCCTGCAAAGCTCAATTATCTCTGCAGCAGGGTTGTATGCATTAATCTCCACCATCACTGCTTCCGGACGACACGTAGCACCTGAAAATCACCATTTGGGGTGAAGTCTGTGGAAACTTGCTCCAATCCAGCTTTCTTATCCTCTTCCATCCAATGACATATCAAATCTTATTCCTGCTGCTACTAAACCATTTATTTCAGCTTTTTAAGTGTCTCATGGTAATAAAGAGGAAGACTGAGGGTGTTATTCAACCCTTCCACCTTTGTTTCTCCTTGAATGAAATAATCAGGAGACAGCAAGTGGCCTTTATGAGATATTACCTCATTCAAAGGGTCAAGTAATGGCAACTGCTTATGCAACAATATTCTGATGAAAGCAGGAAGACAGGCCTGTATTCTCATCAGTCAAGAAAGCTCCCTTACACCTTTTCCTAAGTGATTTATTTCGCTTATTACACCTTATTGGCTTAGTGTTACACTAATCTAAATGTTACACAAATCCTTCCAACACAGCATTCTCTGCATAAATAACATACAAAAGGGTATTAACCAGCCACATCCAGAAATAAATCACTAAGGATGGGGCACAGTGGTGGAAAACGACAATACTATGGCTCTACATTCTTTCCATAGCACTTTCTTGTGACTAGCTCCATATTCCAGTGTTAATCTATTACTACAGCTGAGTATTTAAGTTGCAGGGATGAGTAAGAGGAGTACAGTCAAATGCACCATCCAATCAGAACACATTTAGCTGCCAACGGGGCTCAGACGGGTTAGGGATCTTTGATAGATAAAAAGAAATAGATACAAAAATAGATGGATAAGCTACAACCTTCTTATTTATCTACTGTATCTATCTACAGCCAGATGCCTTAATCCTGTATGATGCTGTCCCCTGCCATTTCACTCCCTCCCCCCAACTTACACCCCCTTCTCTCATATACCTCTCTACTCCATCCCTCCATCTCCCCCTCCCTCTCACCCACATACACTCTCGTTAATCTCTCACTCTCCATCCCCCCAACTTACACCCCCCTCTCTCATATACCTCTCTATTCCATCTCCTCATCTCATCCTGTCTCCTCCCCCCCACCTACTACTGTATGTGGAAAAATCTGTGGCATTTTGGGCTAATGAAAACTGATATTATAACCAAACAAAGTGAAAAATTGCCGTACCTTTTAGAACACACTCAATCTGATCGGCATTGAAGTGTTTTAGTCCCAGAGCACGAGCTAGACCATCCATCAATACCTGAAAGACATTATTGTTATTAGCATCCTTATAATCATTACCTCTGTCATTACATCAGTATCTGAGAAATTACTATCAGGTATTATTATTATTATCAGCAGTAGTAGTAGTAGTGGTAGTGGTTGTAGTAGTATCATCATTATCATCAACACAAAAGGTAGATACTGCTAACACTGACTGAGCCACACTTTCAACAAACATAAATTGAGTTACACAATATTTGGACCACCCTCGAGGACTCACCATTCTCTCCATGAACGTCCACACAGCTCGCAGGTCCTCGGTGATGAGGTATGGGGTCACTCTGAGGTAGCAACCGCCGCCATCACGACGCTGGAACAGGTCCCTGACATTTTGCAATTTGGGGTTGGTGCCGTTTGGACCCATCTCATACAGGGTCATGGGATCGCTGCCTGGCAAAGAAAATCACCATCATCATTGTCATCCCAGCCCTGATTAACACCTAAAGTGATGTGAGGTTAGCTTCAGAAACAAAGACAATTCACTATCATCTATCTATATCTATTGCCAGATGCCTTAATCCTGTTGCCCTGTCCCCTGCCATTTCACTGCCCTCCCCCCAGTTCACACACCCCTCTCTCATACACCTCTCCACTCCATCCCTCCATCATCATTCCAATGCCTGATTGTTAAAACATCCCTCAACTCTCATCTCATCCCTCAAAAGAATGTCAGACTGCAGAGAGGCAGTTTTAGCATGCAGTCCTTTGGGTTCACTTCCTTAAGATAAGCCTGGGACCATAAGAATTTAGTTTTCTCCATGGGCTGAATAAGTCAAGGAAGTTTATCAAGCACAGTCCAGAAAATATTGTTGGGGTGGACTGTAGGTAGAACTATGCCTTCCTCTGCCAGTCCACCAACCTTCTTTTGCAGGATAGAGTTGAGGGATGTTCAAATAACCAAGCCGAGGAGTCACTCAGTTATATCGGAACCACCCCATGAAGGCATCCCTCTCCATCACCCATAGGAGTGCAATACAGTGGTGGCCAGTAAACAGCACTCCATCAGAAACTCATGTGACAAATATCTTGTGTTGCAGGGCTAGGTCTGCTGGTGTGGGCATGGTTGTGGAAGTGGGAGTGGGCAATGAATAAATGATACAGGGTACTGATAAAACTGAGCCATACCCATGATAAATCCCCCAGTGGTGTGGACTGAGGCATTATAAGCCACCCTGTATATGAACGTCTTTTTATACGTGCCCTACCTCTGAGCCCAATGGGGTTCTCTAAATAGACGAGGTCGAAGGGATAACCAAGCCAGTCCTTCAAGTGCCGCAGCTCTGCCATGATGGTGTCTATGTCCCCGGGTACTGGTATCTGTTGTCGAGGGAGGCTATCATTATCATCATCAATACCATCAATTCTCATCATCAACTGTTATCATTACCATCACTATCAATCATCACCAATCATTACCATCATCATTATTAATCATCATCATCAGTCACCGCCATCATCATCATCAATCACTGCCATCATCAGTATCACTATCAATCATCAACATTAATTACTGTACCAGCATCATTATCACGAATCAATCATCATCATCATCACTATCAATCATCATCAATCACCACTGTCATAACTATTAATCTTCATCATCACCAAATCACTGCCATCATCATCATCATCACCATATTCATCACCAATGTCTATCAATCTATCATTAAATGCCACAACCCAACTGCCTGTCACCCTGCCCACTATCAGGCCGCCTTTTCTCCATTCACATCCCCGTCTCTCATATAACCCTCCATCCCATCCTCAGCCTCCCCCTCCAGCTCACTCACATACACTTCTCATAGCCAGTCTCTCATTCTCCATTTTCTCCATATTAAACTGGAATCCCTGCTCACACAAACACACTTCACAGCATTTCATTAATACGGAAAATCAATCCCAGTCTTACCGATGTTGTGATGAAGAAATTGTGCTTTCCGAGTCGCTTCTTGTGTGCGAATCTGATAATGTGGTAAATGCAGCGCTGTGGGAGTTGTCCATACGTTGGCAGCTCAAAGTGGCGGCAACCATGTCTTAAGGTCTCATGTAACTGCTCGTCAAATTCAGCGTGTGCCTGAAGAAAAATAAATACATAAATAAATAAATAGGCTACAGCACACTCCAAACACCTGATAATGTGTCATGTAGATGTGACATGTTGTGTGTCCAGACATTTCAAAACAAATGGATTCTGAACTTGGCTCTCTATTATTTTTTTATTTTTTCTTGGAGGGAACAACTGTCCAGTCTTCTGGCATTTGGTTCCTTCTTCCTTGCATAAAATTAAAAAAAAAAAAAAAAAAGGCAAGATTTTTATGATGCTTTCCTTGTGGCAGCTTACCCAGTGCTGTCAGTGTTCTCCTTCTCCATCAGCTGGCCTCCACACCTATTAAGTCCAACTTATCCAGGAAACAGATTGTACAGTAGTTACAGTATCCACACACAGTACCCAATTAATGAAGCTTTGGTGGCCATGTGGATGAAAAGAACACAACTGGCTATGTACTATGTTGCTTCTAAATATCTGCAAATTTCCATCTGAACAAACCTAAACAACTAACATACACTACAACCGAAGGTCTTGGTAATTTGGACTGTAAGTCATTTAGGCCGTACCCTAACCTAACCTCCCCTAACTTCAGCGATGTCATCTTGATGAAGTTTGGTTATCTAAGCTGTTTGGACTGTTAAGCAATTCGGTCGTTTGCCAGTTTGGACGTTATGGCCTAAATGACTTACGACTAAAATGACCAGCACCGGAACTCAAGACTGGCCAGGTTTGGTCTAGACGAAATTAGATTTGGTTGAAAATCCATTTTCCCAATATTCTTCAGTGGATTTTGAACCCAAATGATGGAAATTTCTAAGAGGCAACACAAGACTCTTTGCGATGGGGTAAGGGTGGGGGTTAATGCAAAAATGAGTGATTTCCAATAAATGTGGTCAAAATCCTTGGAAAACTTCTTTCGGAACCAGGAATTCTGAGGCTGTATTTCCCCCCAAATAGCACCAGCACTTGCACCATCATTCATGATATGACAAGCTAGACAGTACCATGTACTGAGTATTTATTATACAGAGATTTCCAAACCATCCACTTTTCGTTATGTATTTTCTGGTTTCAGTTCTTGCTACCATACTAACTTTGTGTTATTTTCTGCTGTACATTTTCATGCAATTTGCTACCGTAGATATAAAAGCTGGTTTTATATTACTCAGGAAATCATTACCAGTTGCTAAATCACCTACTAAAAATTGAAAAATAAAAGAATAAATCTTTTTAACAACCAACCAGATAAATGCTGCTTCCGCATAACCTAATGCCTTAAAATACGATCCTACGGTCAAATCGAATAACGCCATTCTCCCCCCAAAAGAATCTCAGGCTTATTGAACACTGAAACTCTTGAAAAAAATAAAAAAATAAAATAAAATAAACTGAACTGTCCCTGGTGCTGCAGGGGTTAACCTGGGTATGTTTTTGTTGCAATATACGTGTTTTAATGGATACACTGAAAATGAGTGTGGACAACGGCCAACCGGCAGCCATTCCATTCCAACCAAAGAACTATGCCGTATTCACCCTTAATAACTCGCTAGATATTAACAAATAACACATGACCCACCTCTGTAATGTGCATTCCCAAGCTGGGCATCCCAAACTTGTCTGAAACACGTATTTGGTGCGTCATTCAAGACGAGAAAACAGGATCACATAAAAACGTATCTTCCCCCCAACGCCATTTTTCAAGGGGAGGCAAGTGTAAACTGAAAGGATTGTCGATCGATTGATTGGTAAGACGGGGAAAATTCTGTATATATTTTTCAAATAACGTATAAAAAATAATTATATAATATATCATGCTACAAACCTGTATATTTTATTGATTTATTGTAAACATTTGCTGTTTTACCAAAGAATGAATATGTTAACAGTATTGAAGTATTTGAGGACCTCTCTGTGCCCTTTCCTTGTGCACTGGTATACGTAATGTACCTTATCCATGCATCTGTATCATTTTCCACATCTCGTCTTCACATACATTCAGTTGCTATATTCAACCATCATTATTTTGGCATTTTAAATTTGCTGGAGAACCCCTGGCATGAATTTACACATTCGCTGGGAACCCCTATTCATTACATCCTTCATAACGTCAGAATAAGCTCTTTTTCAGCCGCAGAGAGAATTTTCAGTCTGGACGAGTTATTTGGCCTTCCTTAACCCTTTCACCCAAGATATTTCCTAACCTGAATATTATCTGGTGGTAGTAAGAATGAGCAAAGTATACCTACTTTTCCATTCAACCCAGTATTGGTCCATCGGGATCCTAGGGCTTCGGGAAGTGACCAGTTCCTCATCCTTTAATGGCATTATGTTCACAGCGCAATGAAACCCCAACTGACCATCGGAGTTAGACCTTCTTGAATCACCTTAACTCATAGACAACCTTGCATGGAAAATTAAATGCATGCAACAGAACTAATACATTGCATCAGTGCACAGCAGGAAGATACCCCACCCCCCTTCCCTTGATGTGCGTGTATGCATCAGAAAACTGAAATTGATATGGCTGAAGGAGCTAAAGCCACTCCCTGACTGCACCCATACATGACGCTGAAGGAAGCAATATGAAAAATTAGCATCAAACCATAATAAGGCTATATGGCAGTAAAGCAGAAGATTTAAAGGACGGAAGAAACATGAAAATATCGAGACGTCACTCTCATCTCCAGTGTCAGGACCAACTTGCGAAGCCCTGGGCTCCTATGCTCACTGGATTAGATGATGATGATGATGATAGGACAAAAGAGCAGAAGACAGTAAGGAGAGAGAAAGACTGGAGACAAAAAAGCCCTTCAGTCGCCCTTACCACATGCAGGGATACTAGATAAGGATTCTTTCCCCCCCTCCTCAGGGGGATGATGCTGTAGATGCCCTCATGAGGAGGCACCAATATACTGTAGCCAGGTAGATCCATTACCTGGTTAGACAAACTCACCTCCTTCCCTGTCCCATCCCCCAAATGACAGTGGACTGCCAAAGACAAGCAGCTTCAGTGTGGGGTTCCTCTTTCACGGGGAGCTGTGGCTAAACTAATACCATAATATACTGTACTACTGTGACACCCAGGGTGATGCCTTCATGTGGTGGCACTAATATAACCAACCAGTGCCACTTCCTCATAATATAAGTGTTCCCTAGCCTCCCTATCCCCCAAAAGGTGGTTGGTGAATGCAAAGGGTCAGTTCAGGCTGGAGTCTACTGAGCTTATGTTCAGATGAGTAACACCAACAAGACAGCAGGATAAACACACACCTATTATGCCAATCATCAATTTATTACATCTCTGATAAAACTTCACTTGATTAGAAAAAGATAAAAAAATAAGTTTGCTTCTTAAAAATTATCACAAAGTACAAAACAGTAAAAAAAAATATCAATTTTTGTATCACATAATTTTTGGTTACAATATCACTCTGCCATATTTTCAAATTACTCTAACATTATATAATAGTCAATGCACCTTTTATTAATTACTGTATATATTTAGGAAACATGGACAAATTGCTCACTCTCATGGTTGAATTTTAATGTATTTTATTCTAGCTAATATCACACTACTTTATTCAGCCAAGACTAACAGAAGTCTAAGGGTGGTTTTCTCATGTGGTTGGGAACTTAACACCACATCCCTACTGGTTTATTTCTGATTCTGCTCCGTTACTACATCTATGAGCACACAAACACCTCTTCCTTACTGGTTTATTTCTGATTCTCCTCCATTATTACATTTGTGTGTGACATTCCTGCAATCCAAGTCAATACTAAAAAGATATAAGCAAAAAAGGAGATACTAATGGGTTGTTTGGAAAATATTTAAGAGATGCTAGGAAGCCATCTTATCCAACCAGTATACAAGCATTAGTGTTAATAACTAGTACCATTAACCCTCTGATGGTATGGGCAACTCTTGTACTCTACCACAGCTTATCCTAGGCTATTTAATTCTACACTGATAAGACATACAAACCTGCAAGTGCTGAGTTATTGTACTGCTGCTAGACTGACAAACACACATCTCAATTCCCTATCATAACTAACACTTGTTTCTGAAGGTAAAACAAGGACAAGGAAAAATACTGTGCTCTCCCCTCCAAATCTTCCTGTGAACACAAATATTACCTTAGATACAAAAACAGCTCCTCTGAAATATAGAGATTCAAGGCTAAATTAAGTAGGCTGATAAATTTAAGGGCAGATGACCAGCCTACTTCTCTTGGTGGCATTAAATGATTGTAACCCTCTTCATCTCTTGGGGACTAAATTTACAAGCAGGCAAGGCCACTGACTGGAGCATTCTAACAACTAAACCCCAAGGTATCATATGTGGCAGGGAATTATTTGTAAGTCTGCTTGCTAGAGAGGCAGGAAGAAATATGCAAAGGCACAGCAAGTCCCCAATTAAAGTTATATCAGAGTATTTCATTTTTAAGTTACTGATTACACATTTTTCACTTCCCCAATATCCATTTGAATAAACGAATTGTCAAAACCATCTCTATTATTTTGACCTTCCAGAACTTTGTAATTTATTTATATGGCTGGTAATTCTGTTTAGCTGAAGACAACCTGACAGAGACAAATGGTTAACTCTTGGATTCCATGTGACATCCTTCTACATTTTTCTTGTATCTACCAAATGATCTTACTCAACTTTACAAAAGCCTCTCGTCCTGAAGGGTTTTATCTATATTTAACCCATCCAGTCCAAAAAGTAGATCATCACCATCACCATCCAGACTGCCTCTCTTGCCAAGGTAGGAGGTTTTGAGTTCAGAGAGCCAGAAAAAAATGGAATGAGGCACAATGGGAGATATACAATTACTCTATGCTGAATAAACATAGTCAAAGCCATTTCTCTCATATTTTGCCTGCATACATCCCTGGCTTTAACTAAGGACTGACTGCATAAGCAAACCTTAGATACTGGTAAATGTGTACCTCAATGTTCCTACTCAGTGAAGAATAAAGCAAGCTGAGATTATATAGGTGATTTGCATGCTTTGTTATTTATATTACCAACTGAATGAAAAACATCAACAATTAAGAACACCACCATCACTTTCTTGATACGTACAGAAAAAACATGAAACTTTAAACACCATCATCATCATCATCCTAAATCCTAAATATTTGGGAACACCATCATCATTGTCAACCCAACTATTTTTTCCATTTATTTCTGTATTTTGATATCTAAGAATACACACCATCATCATCATGTATCATAATCTTCCTCTCAAGCCCATCTCTAGCACCATCATGTTATCATCATCTGAAACATTATCACCTGCCACCACCACCACCACCATCATCATCATCCCTACTTATACAGTTAGTGATTAATGACAACAACTATGATTATATATACTGTATATAGATTATACTTGTTCCTCTATGAAGTATACATGAGACAAAAGTATGGATATATATGGGAAAATTGGCATCTCTTTCTATAATCCATCAAGCGAGTTTTTGTATTGTGGGAATGGCTGAGTTAGTGTTACCAGTGTCTATCCTGCATCATTTATTCACTCACTACTGCAGCCACATCCATGCCCACACCAGCAGACCAAGCCCACAAGACATAACACACAGCCTCGTCAATGTCTAGAGGTGTGATTTCTATGGATCACCCTGTATAATGCTCACTCACTTTTTAACAGGACAGATGTTACACTGAGGATATAAAATGGAGTGCCTTTCCCCCCCCCCTATGTTCCAAACTTTTGACTGACACTGTATATGTGATTAATAAAACAAAGAAAAAATCTATCCAAAAAGAGAGAGAGAGAAACAAAGAAAGAGGAACTGAGAGGCAGAAACTGAGATAGAAATAGAGAAAGAGAGTTACTGAGAGACACAGAGCTACCGAGAGACAAAAACAGAGAGAGATAATGAGAGACAAAACAGAGAGAAACAGATAGAGGGTTGCTATGAGACAGAAAGAGGGAAAACAAAATTACAATGCCATATTTTCAAAGTGCCTAAGCCATAGACACAGGATCTGGGGCATGGATAAGAGTCTCCATAGTTTCTTTCTTCTCACTGTCACTCTTATCCTCTTCCTCTTCCTCTTCCAACAGCTGTTGAGCGTCGGAAGTGTTGGCGCCATCACCTTGGGTCTTCTTGCGCTCAACGTGCTCCCTCACCAGATACACGGTCTGACAGATAGATGGATAGTTAGATAGACACAGTACACAAGCAGGGAGGAAGGTGGGTGAACATAAAGAAATGTAAGTTTAGATAAGAAATGTAAGTTTAGATAGGCTGGTAAAGCAGTTGGTAAGGGCTGTTGGAAGGAAGGAAGGAGGGAGGGGAGGAAGGGTATGCAGAAAGGAAGAGTAGGATGGAGGGGAGAAAGGGTAGGTTGGTAGGTAAAATGGAAGGAAGGTAGGCTGATAGGAAGGTAAGTTGGCTTAAGTGACTATAAGACAGACAGACAGATAAAGACAGACAGATCGATAGATGTAGATAGAGAGGTACGCAAGTGGGCCATCTTCCTATGTAGCAGCTGCTGGGGGTGTTGGGAGGGTAAACAATGTATTTTATACTATCACATCTTCTCCCAAACAACTGGTCATGTCAAGTGGGCAAAACTAGTTTATTGTTTATGTTGTGGTCCTAAAGTTACCCTTTCTCCTGCAGTCCCCCACCCTCCTTTTGGGGGATAGGGAGGGAGATGAGAATTTTGTATATCTGGGTAGTGAAGTCACATGGTTAAACACTTGTCACCACATGAAGGCATCCCTCTCTGGCAGTGAGGATAACTAGCAACATCTTTACATGTACGGCCATATGAAGTAGACAACAAGCCAGTAAATGAAGAAAGTTAGGTGAAAATAATATGAAGAAGACAACATGGAAATGATGCTGTGCGGTAGTGGGGCCTGGGCAGTGAAGGAACGGGATACTCGAGGGCTCAAACGTACAGAAATGACAACAATCAGATGTGTCCTTCAATGTGAGGCCTGGAGGGAAGGGGTGGGGGGTAGGATTGTGACTGAAGGGTTGAGTGGAAGGATGGGACTTGAAAGTAGTGTTGTTGTGGTGAGGAGGGCTAGATTAAGGTAGTTTGGACACGTCGGAAGGATGGAAGATGACAAATGGATGCGGAAGGTGAGAAGTGTGAAAGTCAGGAGTATGGTTGCAAGAGGCAGATAGAAAAAATACCTGGGACGAGGTCACAGAGTGTGACATTTGGGATAAGGGAATGAATAGCGATGCTTGCAGAGATCAAGCAACATGGACAGTTGCCATTAGGTGGCCAAAAGCTGAAGCCTTTACAAACAAAAAACAAAACAATACTACAGTACATATACATTAGCCATACCTAATAATACTAAACTTGTAGGATGGAGAAAAATATATATACTGTATATAAAATATATATAAAGTATATATATGAAGAGAGAGATAGAGAGAGAATACCCAACTATACATACAAAAGACCAACCTTAACAAAAATATACAATAAGTTGAGAACGGCTACGGCAATCGGAACTTCCTCCCAGATGATCAGGAAGACTCCGATGGATCCGGTTAACACTAAGGCCAGCTCGATCACGTGCCTAATAACTCTCTGCAATGGTTTATTATTATTATCATTATTTCTACTACTACTATTAATATTATTATAACTCAATGCACCACTTGATTGTAATTATTGTTACTATTACTGCATTACCATCATTACAACTACACTACTATAATTGTTATAACTATTATCATCATTATTATTATATATTGATTATTATTCTATCTATCTATCTATTGCCAGACGCCTCAATCCCGAACGGGGTGGCCACAAACAAATCGCCTCCATGTCACTCTGTCCCCTGCCATTTCACTACCACGCTCCCAACTCACACCCCCCTCTCTCATATACCTCTTCACTCCATCCCTCCATCTCATCCTCGGCCTCCCCCTCCCTCTCGCCCCCTCCACCTCACTCACATACACTCTCCTCGTCAGTCTTTCACTCTCCATCCTCTCCACATGCCCAAACCACCTTAACGTGTTTCTCCTAACGCTTCCCATCACGTCCTCAACCACACCACAACGCTCCTTCACTTCCTCATTTGTTAGTCTGTCTCTCCATGTGACTCCACATGCTCCTCTCAAATAACTCATTTCCACTGCTCTCACTCTTGACTTCTGTCCTTCCAACAGGGTCCAAGCTTCACTTCCATATGTCAGAGTTGGTATCACAATACTGTCATGTAACAACTTTTTCACTTCCATGCTCACCTCCCTGTTTCTTATCACTGCTTTCAACGAACCAGCAACCTTCCTTCCCTGCTGTACCCTTTCGAGCACTTCACCCTCCAGACTACCATCCTTACTCATCACACTGCCCAAGTACTTAAATTCACTCACATTCTCCAT
>JAGKTI010001899.1:0-21591 GCA_018397915.1 Birgus latro | reverse complement strand
CCTCCATCATCACCATCTTTATTGTTGCCCTCCTCCATCATCATCATCATCATTGCTGTCATCCTCCTCCTCCTCCTCCTCCTCCTCATCATCATCACCACCACTCCTGTCATCCTCCTAATCCTTCATACAGCTGTGCTGGAGTCCAGTGTAATAGTGAACTGTGCAGGATTTATACCAAGTTATATTATCATCATTAAACAGACCTGTATTCTTGATGTAAGGGAGGTTTTTCTTCTTATCATATAACATCTTTTATAAAGGCTCCAACATGCCAGTATGCAAGGACCTTGGTCACCTAATGATGGGTCTCCACACTGATCAATCTCCGGCAGCATCCCTAGTCAGTCCCTTATCCCTACCTCATCCCAGGTCTTCCTAGGTCTGCCTCTTGCAACATTAAAGGAATTTTACAGTCCTGTGTTCTGCCTTACCATCTTTCTCATTCTGCTATAAATGACTATCCTTCCTTCCCATATTCTTTGCTTGTGAACCTCTTACTGCTGTATCATAAAAACAGTTCACATACCACCTTCCACTGCAAAAGCTGGTAGAGAACTGTCAGCAATCCATGCAATTGGTCATAAATACCCTTGCTCCAGTGGTGGGAAAAGCAACTCAACAACACTGTCCAATATACAGTACTTACAGCCGTGGTGGCAAACATCTTGCTAGAAACGAGACCTGCCACAAGCATGAGCAAGGAGTTGATGGCCACAATACCACAGGGACCTGCCACGTAAAGTCGCGGGTCTGTCATCAGGCTTGCATACCTCCTACTGGCCCGGAGGAAGGACTTATACTCTTTGGTATCTTCGTAGCGGATTTCTCGGCCGTAGACTGATGGCCTGGGGAAACAATTTTTGATGTTGAGCTCATGGTTTGTAGTTTAAGCTGCATTGGAAGCTGGTGTAAGTTGGGGGGAGGGCAGCAAAATGGAAGGGGACATGGTGACATGGAGGAGATTTGTTTGTGGCCACTCCTGATGGGAATGAGGCATCTGGCTATAGAAAGACAGCAGATGTTTTCTATGGACTGGAAGCTAAACCATGCACCAAAACCAGCTGATTACTTCCCAACTGTTGCTGGTACACTAGCTGTTACAAAAAAATAAAATAAAAATGAGAGAGAGAGAGAGAGAGAGAGAGAGAGAGAGAGAGAGAGAGAGAGAGAGAGAGAGAGAGAGAGAGAGAGAGAGAGAGAGAGAGAGAATTAATGTAATCAGATTTGTAACAATGTAGAAGACTTGGCCTGAACTTTGATTCCGTGTACTTAGAAAAAAAAGATTATCGAGTGGCTGTACTAGTGACTGAATGTTTTCTGCCCAAGAGTAACGATTGTGTGGCCATTTATTGAGCTTGTTGCCGCATTTGACTCATGATGCTACTACTTATTACACCTTAACATTCTCTTGTAAGGTATATAATTTTACTACGTACATACTGTAGTTTGCCTCAGTAACATACAGGAAAAAGGATACGTAGGCTGAGTGTTCTAGGTGGCATACCAGCCTTTGTGGCACCTAGTAATTTATTTTGTACTGTATATTACAAACATTCCTTTGTATGTTATTTATAAAACTAGCTGTAGCATCAGCTTGTATTATGCGTGTTCTTGTTTTACAAAAAACTATAGCTAAAGTGTGGTTGTGATGATAATGTGCTTAGGTGGGATTGTTGCTGTTGCTGCTTAGTCCCAGTCTGTCTTGCAAAGCAGACTCATCAACCACAGGCAAGCAACTGCTGCTGTGGGGCCATCCTACAGTTACAGTACAGTACATACACAGTGCAGGGATCCTTTGTCCCTTTCTGGTATACAGCACCTCACCAGAGTCACACCAAGGGTGGCATTCAGGAGAGCTTACTAAGACCCCTTCCTCAGTGGTTTATTTCTGATTCTGCTCCATTACTATATTCTTGTGTATTGTTCATGGAACATATGTCGATATTAAAAAGATATATGAAACAATACAGAGAATACTGATGGGGCTTGGAAGCCTCATTGACCCATAAGGATACGGGTCTAGGGCCCTTCCCACAGCATGTGCAAGGAAAATATGAAGAGGTTTGGGTCCTGGGTGGATGCTGCAGCTGCTCCATTTAGGTGTACAGTGCTACCATGCTTAGGCTCCTTGGCTCGTCTTCTTGTTGGTTATGGAAGCTCCCTAATTACTCTTCCTTGGTGACATTTTTGGACATGGCTGACTAATATCCTTTTGTACGGTACTTATGCTGAGTATGGCAGGATTGGAATGATTTATGTAATACAGGACAGTAAGGTGTAATAAACAAAATAAATCGCTAACCCTAGGAAAAGTTGTTAGGGAGCTTCCGCAACCAATGAGAATACGGACCCTTGTCAGTGCCAGTAGTAAAGGTGATGACGTGTGGTGGGGGTGGGAGTGGTGATTAGTTCTATTACTACTACTACTACCACCACCTACCTGTCATAGTATCTATAATCACTACTTGGTGCTGGTGTGGTTGTGTTGGTTGTGTTGGTTGTCCTTGGTGGGGGAGTTGGTGGGAGGATTTCATGCTGTTTCCCAAAATTACTCACAGCAACCCATAGGCCAAACCCGCTGACTCCCTGAAAAAGCAAAATACATACAGTATCGTAAATATACAAAAACTTAGATTGATAGATACTGTATATACATAAATACAGTACACACAGACTGATACATACATACATAAATACATACAGATTGATACATACATCTAGCTATCTATCTAAAGCCAAATGCCCTAATCCTATAAGGGGTGGCCACCAACAAATCATCTCCATGTCACCCCGTACCCTGCCATTTCTCTGCCCTCCCCCCATGTTACATCCCCTCTCTCATATAGTCTCCCTCTACTCCACCACCATACAAACCCCTCTTCAGTCCATGGGCTCTGAAGTGGGAAATGACTCTTGGTTATGGGTAAGATTTAAAGACGTGGTATCCCTAAACCCGAACACCAAACACGGGCAAATCTTACACACAAACACCCATAAAGCAAATATACTGGTGCCCTGACAAGATGAGAAATAAATCACATTACTGTACCATCATCATGATCATCATCACCTGTTAATCCTCCCCCCACACACACACACTTCCTTGTAAAGAATCATGTATTGAGGTCAGCCATGGTATAGCTGATGTTTTCAATGGTCTGGAGAGAGAGAGAGCACTGTACGGTTACAATACTAACCAGCAGAATTGCATGGGTCAGCACCAATGCCCACGACCTCATCCTCACTCAGCTGATTACTGTCTCCTGAAAAATGAAAAATTACCTACATTAAAATCACAATCACACACACACACCACATCAGTGAGAAGGTAGTACATAACATGTATACACTGCTTGCTAAAATAAGCACAGCATTCACATACATTACATGCTGAGAAAGATAACATCAGTCATTAGACCAACCCTGGAGTATGCATCAGTAATCTGGAATCCTCATCTCAAAAAACACATTGATAAGCCTGAAAAGGTACTGTACAAAGGGCAGCCACAAGATGGGTACCAAGCTTGAGGGATCTAAGCTATGAAGAAAGACTAGAAAACTGAATCTACCAACACTACATGAGAGAAGGAAAAAAGGAGACATGATTATGCTATATAAATGCATCTCTGGGAAAGAGAAAATAGACATAATGAATATATAACCTATGGGGCAACAGCAAGAGGACACTACAAAAAAAACTGCATAAAGAGAGGTGATACAAGACATAAGGAAATTCAGTTTCCCATATAGGGCAATTAATCAGTGGAATGCACTACCAAATGAAATACCGCGCCAAAATTATTCATAAATTTAATGATATGTATGATAAAAATGGTTTAATACACGGGGCAGTACGACCTTTACTCATTCCTGTAAAGATATGAACAGGTAACACACACACACACACACACATCTCATTAAACCAACCCATGCAAAAGTAATAATTAAAAAAAGGTGGGCATTTATTAGGTTCACATAACTGGTTTTCTCTTCATCTGGGGATTTCTTCTTATCTGCAGTTGTTTGATTTTGGTAATTATTTAGTTAGGTTTCCTTGCCTTTTTTTCTCTTCTATTTATTTAGGTTCTTTTTGGTTTTCTCTTTCATTTAGGTTCATCTGGGTGCTTTCTCTTTCAATGGGATATTCATTTTGGTTTGCTTTCCCTCTCTCTCCCTGTTATTGCTTTAGGTTCATCTGGGGTTCTTGTCGGCCATCTGGGTGTTCATAGGACCCCTCTGCATGACTTTTGTGAAAAAAATAAGTAAACCGACACCATGCACAATGAGTCAGTCACTGCGTAGCGCATACAGTGTTGCCACACCCAAGGTAGCTCGCCAAAAAATTCCTAGACCTAAAAAAAAAAAAAGCACATTCTCACTGAGGACGGATGTGCATCTTACGTTAGTCTTCAAAATATATATAACTTACTGTCTTACCTGGTATTCAGATGCTCTTCATATATGTATGCCTGCAATCACTGGCATCATCAGGGTATGGGGGGAGGGGGCACACTCGTACAGTATTTGTAGCACTTCTGTGTAGCACTGATGACACTTGCCTATTTTCATGTTGGTAAGCAGAGATTTAGATGACTTCCAATCGTTGCAAGACCCCACCCTCCCTGCCTAGCGACAGATTGCATTGCAAACACTCGGTTTGCTAGTGTTGGTTAGGAGCCTGTATGAATGCTTGGTTTTGATTATGTTATCTTAGAAAACTTCCGTTCATCTGAAGCAGACGAACGTGGCAAGGTCAACAGATCAAGCATGAATATTACAAGGGTGTAAAATTTGGGATTATTGTTCCCATTCTTACTTGAAGTAGCTCTTGCCATTTGGCGACTGGTTCAAAATTTGAAGACCACCCTGGCATGCAACAGATTCTGCCACTGTTATTGTAAATCATTTAAGTATGCGTCTTTCAGAAGTGTGAGGAACTGAACAGCTAATTGTGCAACTGATTTAATATTTCGCAGTGGATATACAGCAACTGCTGGATCAATGATGTGAAGTTGTCCTAAAACACCATCTTCTTCCAAAGGAAACCTCTTCTTTATTTGCACAGAGGTCTACTAGAAACTTCCGATAGTCAACAGGGAACCTTTTCTTACTTTCACCAAGTGGTGAAAAGGAAAAATATTTTTCATAAACTTGACCAAAACATCGAAGATTTCTTGAATTTTAGGGGGAAAAAACTCGTCTGAGCGAAAACAAATGGCAACACTGAAAGCTCTCACTGCCAATATTCACAAATAAACCTGGACCTGAATAACTTTGACAACTTAAGTTTTAAATATTAGCGAGTTTATTTCAAAGGGATAGGTAAAAAGAATCTTCTGTTCTTCATAAAATAAATAACATACAACCTTAGCTAAGAAAGTCCATTGATTTTGTGAATTCCAAGGGGCACGACGTCGGCCTTACGAACTTTGACGTTACTGAAAGAATTTGTAACGTTCAAGCCCTGGATGTAGAATATTTAAACCACTATAATACTCATGACAGTCTAAAATATACATAGCAGGTTGAAGGATATTAAAGGTTTTTTCTGTCTTCCTTTGTGCTGCCAATAAGTTCTGAAATAAATGTCACCATATTGTATAATAAGGCCCTGTTAATTCATCGTGCGTTTACTAACTTCTTATTTATAAACAGAAGTTGCTCTGGCAGTTCAATATACAATCAAACAACGGTGACTTACCAGTTAAATACGCAGTATAACGTAGACCAATGAAGAACAGTTCACCCCTTCGCCGCCTTGTTGACACTGGCATGGTGCAACCTAGGCTAGTTGCCAACAAAGTTTCCTTGTTGCCATACTGCTAAACTTCAGAAATACATACCCATTTAGTAGAACTCCAGATAATCGCCGGTAAAAGTACTAAAATCTTTGAAATTTATAACTAGATTTTGTAAAATTCCCTTTAACATAGCTCTGATTAATTTTAGACGTTCAAACTCTGGCGAAATGAAAATAAGTTTAGCAATAAGCGCTAAATTATAATCCCTGACAGTAGGAAGCATTTGGGGAACGCCCAGCTTTCACCACAGAAAAAATTTCAGAGAAAATGCTGACATTTACAGAATATATGTTAAAATGCCTCCAAAATCTTATGACCAGCACTGTTTGCAATTAAAACAACCAATGCAGATGTGAATATATCCAATACAACAGTCATTCTTGCAATTATTGCACATTACGCCATGTTATTCTTGCCTATCTTAGCCATAAGCCTTAAAGCATTACGAGTGGCCACAAACTGCCTCCATGTCACCTCTAAGCCTTTCCCCTCCCTTTCTTTGCTTATTCCTTATCATATCACAAAATAAAACGCCCTTGGCAACTTGAGCCTACCATTTAGCACCAACCATGACGTATTTCCGCACCCCTCATTCTAGGAAAGTTTTTGTTCGACCATTGTGAACCCTTGCCAGTACTGACACGTTGATCTTACAAGCTGCTGAGAATGGAATAAAGGCTAATCCATTGTTCCATGACGTAATG
Source organism: Birgus latro (assembly GCA_018397915.1). Lineage (NCBI taxonomy): Eukaryota > Metazoa > Arthropoda > Malacostraca > Decapoda > Coenobitidae > Birgus > Birgus latro. The sequence goes on along the minus strand of JAGKTI010001899.1, from coordinate 15,083 downwards.
GAGTCGTCTAGTGTTGAAAAAATCGATTATTGTTAATGTTTCTTCTTGTACTGTTATCTGCCCATATTCACACTTACAAACGTAGTTGTTCGTTTTCATCGGACGGAACTCGGTCACTCAATATTTGATGAGTTAGCTAAGTCTCCTTGGGTAATGGATACTATTCAGATCACCCCTCCAGTCTGAATACATGGCCATCAGCTGAGCTAAGAGGGTTTAGGTATTTTTGTCAGGTGAAAACAAACACACTATAGTGACGCAATCTGAGGCGGCACAGGTGTAGTCTACCAATTACGAGAATAGCGAGGATCTACCCGAAATACAAACCCCAACGGGAGACCACGGAAGGGGTGGCGCAACACCCACCCCAAGGGGAAACTACAGTGAGGCGCATAGGGCGCGCGAAGGGCCCAGTCAAGACGGGCCATGTCCCTCACTATCTTGCGCCCCTCTTCCCCTCAACAGAGCCAGACACAAGAACGCTGCCCCGACAGACTACTCTCCAGCCAGGCCAGCACTCGCCAGGATCAGGGTGGGACTTGTAGCAATAAGGTATGCTCCTCAGCTACTACCCCCTGCCTGACCATGGTGAAGGCCACCGTCCGTGCTGGGAAAGAGAAGGCCACCATACGCCCTTCGCATGCAGCCACTCCTTGGAACAGTTCCCTGGTGACGGCCACCATCTGTACCGAGGAAGGATCGGCCACCGTACGTCCCTCGTCTGCTGCCCCTGTGACTACCCGCACGGAGGACGTTCCTTGCTTGCCTCACCACCCATCCAGAGGCTGAGTGGGACACCCTTCTCTCTCTCCCCACAGAGGCAGTTCCCAGGCGGAGTTGCAGCTGGAGGAGATCTGGCAAGGCTCCTTGGTGAGTCTGGGGATCCATGCCCTGCAGCCAGTGCCCCGGCAATGCCCCTCACTGTTGGACTCCAGGAGGAAGGGACGCTGCAGGCAGCCCCTGACAGTGACTCGACCAAGCGAGACTACAGACCTCATTCACCCAGGGGCACCCCCAGGACTCTGGGGTGTGACCTCCTCAGCCCCATTGGCAAGCAGTCCTCCAGGAGCCAGTGCAGACAAGCGCGCCAGCTCGCTCTGGTCGGCCCCAGTCCCAAGGGTTGCCTTCCCCACCAAGGCCGCACTAGGGAAAGGCCTCCCTCCACGCCGCCCAGCGGCCCACTCTGGGCGACCCAGCCCCTGGCAGCGGTCCCGTGCCTCCTGTGGGAGGGCACACCTGACGAGATTCCTCCCACACCCTGTTGCATCTTTATCTCTCTTCTATCGCTACTTCAATGGTCACTGTTCCTCTGAACTGTCTGCTTGCATCCCTCCACCTCTACGACGGGCACGTAGTACCCGTCTAGCAACAAACTCTCATCCCTTTTCTGTCCAACTCTCTAATGCAAGAGTTAACCGTTACTCCCAGTCTTTTATTTATGCAACTGGTCAACTCTGGAACTGTCTTCCTCTGTCTGTATTTCCTACTTCCTATGATCTCCAGTCTTTCAAACGCAGTGTGTCCAGGCATCTCGAATTGAACGGATCTTGAATTTGGCTCTCTTTTGTACTGTTTTTGCTTTTTCTTGGAAGGAACAGTATGCAGGCCCGTGGCCTTTGGTTCCTTCTTCCTTGCATAAAAAAATAAATGCACATGGTGACAATTGTTTCCACTTAACTATTACATCGAGGGGGGGCAGCCTGAATCAGAGTCCACCAGTCTATTGTGACTTTTACCTGTACCTGAGTTTTTATGCCCTGTTCCTCTAGTTGCATGCTCTAGACCAGGTCTCAAAGGGAACCCTAGCTCAGTCGCTCATGTTCAGAGGACAAGAAGTTGACCCTTGGACACGTAGCATAACACTACCTAACGAGAGATCTTCGTTAATCCTAGTCATGCTGCTGTAGCCCACCATATACTGTATACAGTATAGGTGTTAAACTGGAGTGAATATTAAACAAAAATATACAAAAAACAAACTATTTCTGCAAGTACTAAACAGTTCTCAACTCTTCAAATTGATCAACAACAGTTAAATTCGATTAAATACAGCCCCTGATTTATCACCTGAATGGAACTCTCTCTCTCTCTCTTTCAATTTATTCTACTTGGGATTACATCATTCTCCTCGCTCATTTCTAAGCCCCATTCAATCCTGGCCTTCCCCGAGTTTTTTTTCTTTACTTTCTAAACAACAATTATTATCAAAAAATTGTCATAAAATCATCATCATCTTTACCATCATCATAACCATCAATATCATCACCATCAACATCATCATCAATCCCATTTTGCCCCATATTAACAAAAGCATAGGGACACGTGACTAGGGTACTTAGTCCTGACATTTAAGGCAATGGTGACCAGCCCCATGGTTCCCTGAGTGGCATCATGTAAGCAAGAAGCCCCACCCACCCCTCACATGTACATCCTTACAGGCTCCATCCAGTTGGTGCATCTTAACCCATGAGACAACCAAGTACACAAGAGTTGTTCATTAATATTCAATTTCCTTATAATTCATTTACCTTGACCTGGCAGAGATTTCACCTCTTTTGGAATTAAGTAGCATACAATAATACAGTGCTATCTATCTAACTATTGCCAGACGCCTTAATCCCGTAAGGGGTGGCCACAAAAAAATCACCTCCATGTCGGTCTGTCCCCTGCCGTTTCACTGCCCTGCTCCCAGCTCATATACCTCTCCACTCCTTTCCTCAATCTCATCCTTGACCTTCCCCTCCCTCTCCCCCCCACCTCACTCACATACTCTCCTCATTAGTCTTTAGCTTTTCATCCTCACCACATGGCCAAACCACCTCCATGTATATCTCCTATTGAGGTGGTTTGGCCATGTGAAGAGGATGGAGAGTGAATGACTAATGCTACAGCCCTGAATTCTTATCACAGCACTTCTTCATGACTAGCACCATATTCTAGTGTAATCTCTTCTTATAGCTCAGCATTCAAGGTGGAGAGATGATGATTTTAAGCCTATACAAGTATTTCTTTAACTTGGTCTAAAAGTGCCATCTCTCCATCTTGAATGCTGGTATGAAACAATTGATTACTGATAGAATATGGTGCTAGTCATGAAGAAGTGCTATGAAATGGATGCAAAGCCATAGCTGTCACTTAGAGATGGCAATATTATACTCCAACTTGGCCTAAAATTGCCATCTCTCCATCTTGAATGCTGAGATGAAACAATAGATACCAGTACCAGTAGAATATGGTGCCAGTCACAAAGCAGTGCAATGGAAAGGATACAAAGCCACAGCATTGTCTTTTTCTGCAGCTAGCCTACGTGAAACAAACTATAAAATTACAAAAACCTGGACCAAGTTAAGATGAAGGGGAATTAAAAGTGAATGGAGTATTGATGATGTGTAAAATCTTATACACACCATTTGTTCAGCAATCTATAAATGTTACAAATCTTCTATCTATCTATCTATTGCCAGACACCATAATCCCGTAAAGGGTGGCCATTTGACTTTGAGTTATTTTTTTTTTTACGGGGAGGGGCACTAACCCTCCACCAACCCACTTGTTGACACGTAGGGAGCACGTATGGTTTGGTTATATGGTTACCACCCAGCGTTGTAAATGGTTTCTTGGATTACAGGAACCATTTGGCTTGTCACTCAATGTAATGCCACCTGTAAAGGAAAGAAAAGCAGTAAGAAGTGACAGGAAATATAGGAGAAATAAGAAGAAAGGAGGGCAGACACAGAAAAAGAATGATAAAGGCTAAGGAAGAAGTAGGCAGCACTACATCAAGTGAGTGGATGATGGTCGCCACCACCTACCACTAATGGAAAGGATACAAAGCCACAGCATTGTCTTTTTCTGCAGCTAGCCTACGTGAAACAAACTATAAAATTACAAAAACCTGGACCAAGTTAAGATGAAGGGGAATTAAAAGTGAATGGAGTATTGATGATGTGTAAAATCTTATACACACCATTTGTTCAGCAATCTATAAATGTTACAAATCTTACTATGTATAAAAAAAAAAAAAATCTATCTATCTATAGCCAGAAGCCTTAATCTCATGAGCGGCCACAAACAAATCACTTCCATGTTGCGACATGGAGGCAATTTGTTTGTGGGCACCCCTTACAGGACTGGGGCATCTGGCTATAGATAGATAGTATTACAATATTCATAAAAAACACAAATAGACAGACAGTATTATAATCCATCCATCCCTGTCCTGTGTTGCCCCTCGAGAAGCACAAGAGCCCGGGGTTAGGCAAGTTGGTCCTGACTTTAAAATGAGGGTGACCAGCCTCACTCATCCCTAAGTGGCATTACGAGAGCAATAAACCCCAACCACCCCTTGGATATAAACCTCCACTGGCTCAATCCAATTGGAGTTCCATAATTACTCACTAAAGTAATGGGCATTGCAATTTGGTTATATGGTTACCACCCAGCACAGTAAATGGTTTCCTGGTGTAAAGAAAACCATTTGGCTTGCCACTCAGTGTAGAGTCACCAATAGGCAGAAGGAAGAGGAAAGGATGAAGGAGAGAGAAAAAAGAGGGAGTGTTTGAAGTCACCCATAGACAGAAGGAAGAGGAAAGAATGAAGGAAAGAATGACAGAAGAGGATGGAAGAAAGAGAGGAAAGGGCAAACACCCAAAGCAGCACTACACTGAGTGAGTGGATGGTGAGTGCCCTCACCTACCACAAATGTTCATAACAAAACACCTGAAAACCAAAATATCTTCTTAAGGAATGCTTATCACTGTTACAAAAATATAAGGCATCATAGAGGTAATACTGTATTCACCTCTTACAATCTAGTACTGCTTTTTGGTGTGATATTCAGTTAATTAATCTTCATTATGTGTGTGTGTGTCTCTCTCTCTCTCACTAGCACTAAAGAAATGCTTATCACTATCAAAGAAGTAAATGGCACCATCATAAATAAACTTAAGATAAAATACTCCTTTTTGTGACACAGTTAGTCCTCTTTATAATCTCTCTCAGTACTGTCAAATGAAGTTAGGCAAAAGGAAAATCATATATAGTAGTTATTTGAGGAAGAATATTACACAGAGCTGTGTCTTTAACTTCTTGTCTACAAGTGCACAATAGATTTCTGTACACAAAAATGTAGACTTAAAATGTATATACGGTACACCTCTAACTGGAATCCTCCTCCTCGACAACCATGTCACTATCAGTCTGACGTAAATATGGTGCCCCAGTATAACACATCCACGCCCTCTCATACCGGTACAGGCCCGTAGGTTCAGGGGAGGCTGGGAAACTATTCTGAGCTGGCTAATAAACATAGACATCATTACTTATCACTTGACATGCTTCACCGCTCACTGTACCGAGGAGAACTGCACTTTGAAGAGGCAGAGACGCTGAAGGTTGATCAATGCCACTTTTAACTCACTGATAAGCTACTGGAGAACTTAATGGTTGTTTTATATCACTATCAATGACACTATCTTTACTACTGGCCTCTACACAGGTTCCAATGCTCACTACACTGACCTGATCTGGACTCAGAGGCAAAAAAGAATTGGATGGTTCTTCAATGTCACCTTCAATTTTCGAGTCGGTGGAGAGGCACAGGGTTGCAATGGCTGGAGTGGAGTTTGTGAGTGAGTCATTTAGGGTTGAGTCATTTGGGAATGAGTCATAGGGTACAATCATCAAAAGCAGAGTCTCTGAGAGGATATGAGGTTGAGTCATCTGGGCTAGAGTCACTGAGAGGGCATGGGGTTGAGTCATCTGGGGTAGAGTCATTGAGAGAGCATGAAGTAGAATCACCTGGAGTAGAGTCAATGAGAGGGCAAGAGGTAGAGGCACTGAGAGGATGTGGGGTTAAGATATCCTGGATGGAGTCATCTAGGATTGAGTCATCTGGAGTAGAGTCGCGGCTGTTTTCTGAAGAAGACAGGACCATTCGACCCCCATCCAGGCGCGGCTTACGACCAACATTGGGATCATATGGAACCTCAATAGTGCCCTTGGTCCCAACAAGCGCCATTTTGTATATAAGGCGGTCGGGATGGTCTAGTGGGAGCCGGGCCATCTTAAGTTGCAATTTATATGTGTTATGGGATACAGACCAACACTCAGGCATGAACTGCGGGTGCATAGCATCCAGAAAATGCTGTCGCCACCTTTGCTCCAGTTTTGTCAGTCCTATCTTGGTGTATGCTTGATAGACACCCAAACCATGAGGGATGTGGCCTTCCGGATACACCTTAACCTCCATATTGGCAGTTTCCTCCAGTAAATCTTGTGTTAGCTCCTGTCCAGGGTAGAAAGCTTGAAGGGAGGAGAGGAAATGTGCATAGCGGTTGGCAGGCAGAGTTCCAGGTGGCTTTAGTAGGGCCCTGGCAGCATCCCTCACGGCTTTACGAGGGCCATCGATACTGGCTTTGGCTTTGGGGTCCGTGCTGACAGGGGCCCCAAACTCTTCCCCAAGCTGTACACGTAGGATGTTGTCAGCCATGTTGCTTGCACGGTGGCAGGGGAAGCACAGCAACACCACGTCATGATTCTGGTGGTGCTTCAGGAGTTTTGGGAAATGTCGACGGTACTCATGTGGCACAATACTCTTTCTTGTGTAGGAGCCATCGTGGCCACAGACAACGCAGACATTTAGGCGAGACTGTAAATAGAATGCACCATCTCCGCTCTCAGCCTGGGGTCGTCCTGCTGGCTCGAACTTTAGCTTCACCACTATGGGATCCTCTGACACCAAGGTCCCAAGTCCTTTGTTCACATACCTATAACAGCAACAGTATAATTACTTATTATATTTCCATTACTTTATTATTCCCAATACTTAAAAACATATTCTCAATTATCAACAAATCCTCTAAAATAAATATCCTGTCTTTTGTCTACATATTGTACCTATAATGGCAGGAGTAGGCTGTAATCACTTATTAGTTATTAGCTATTCAATTAACTTATTATTCCAGTACTGGTACCTGTCAACACATTCTCAGTTATTAACATGCAGGCAACCCGTACGCTCAGTAAGGCCTACACACACACAAACACACACACACACACACACACACACACACACACACACACACACACACACACACACACTGACAGTACATTTTTTTTTTTTCACATACTTAGCCTGAAACTCCCAATCTGATCACCAATAATCTGAATATCCAAATACTTCGAATTTCTAGAGGTGGTGCTGAAATCCCCCTAGCAATGTGGAGTGGAAGCAAGCTGGAAGGAAGGCACTCTCCTGCCATTTTCTGCTTATACCTGTGACCAGTCAGACACTCTTTTGACAATTCCACTCAATTTTTGGATCAATAAGTGACTAGAACAAAGTGGCAATGGCTCCCACACCTTCTACTAGTCGTGGTGGAAAGAAAACTGCAAAGATGTGACACTAACAGTAAGTGATGAACTCAAAGTGATACCACGAGTCAAGTGTGGTGAACCACGTTGGACGATAATGGAAGACTTTAACGTAGGGGCCTCAACAGTCTCGGATACTGTGGCAGCTAGGGGCTTTATCTGGCTTGGACTTGCTCTTGGACTTGGATGTACAGTACCTGCCTGCAACTATTCAGCTACACTTCTATGCATATCTGGTGAATGAAACAATAACCCACATCATTTTAAGTGTTTATTTAATGATCATGTATATATATGTAATGTTTTCAAAGGTCTCTCCCAATAGTCCGGAAAAAACAATAGTTCGAGTGACCCTCAGTCCCCTGCCATTCGGATTACAGGACTTTTACTGTAATAGGTAAAACAAAAATGCCTGTGTCAGACTTCCTTCCCATGCCCTGGTGGTCTGATTAAAGAGCTCTGACTGCGACATTACCTGGCTGTTTTCAGCCAAATCAAGTTATTTTCAGTTTACCTAACCACCTCAGGTTGCATCCACACTAAATGCTTGACAGCAAGGGTGGATGTTCTGAATCACCGTAATCCACAGAAATTCTTCCCTGCACTTGCCCGTGTCCAACGGGGCCACTTGTATAGGTAACTCTGATATCACTCTCATGCCGACGTCCAGCAGGGACACTCGTATGAGTTAAAGTGAGGAAAAACCAACCCACACCCGCTCCACCATCAAACACTGGTGTGGACATGGCCTTACAAGACTATTAAACAAAATCAACATACCATTGAGCCTTCTTTGGATCCAGAGTGCACAGCGGCTGGTTGTCTGGTGCAAGTAACTGGCAGTTGTGGTACAGCGGACCCTTCCTGCGTGGTGTCTCACGCACCTCCTTTAGCTTCACCACAGCTGGCACTGCCACACCACCTGATACACACACAATCACCATAATCATTATAACAATGATGATTACAGTAATTATGATACTGATTACCTTATCATAACAATACTCTAATAACAAGTCCTGGAAAAGGACATCATCAAGTAGTGGGACCAGCTCTGCTACCTGGTTAAACAAATGTCTCTCAACTCCCTCTCTATCCATTGAAATGAGGACGGTGGACTGCAGGAGGAGAGCAACTTCAGCCTGCAGTTCACCAACTTCACATCTGGACAAGCATGGGGCCACAACCACAACACTGACCTTGTTGTGTCTGTGATGGCTTGGATGAAAACCTGAGATCAATAAATGGCCTTGCAGTGTCACGTAGCAGGGAGGCCAAGTGCTGATGCCAGAGATGAGAAGGGGGGAGGAGGGACAGGAGCAAAGACGAGGCACTACCATACTCTTTTGCAAGGTGCAAGTGTGCAGTTAAAGCCACCAACAGTTGTATACCAACTAGAGCATCATTGGCAGCATACTTAATCTGCAGTGATAATATAAATACATAAAAATCAACAGTCAGTCAATAATCATCTTCATCCCAAGCCAAATTCCTATTGAAGAGGCAGAGTTAAGAGGAGTAACAATTGGAGTAAGAGTAATAGGAGTACAAGTGAGAGCAGACACAGCAAAAAGTAAGAGCAAAGCCAGCACTACACCCTCTTGCTTCATGTAAGTATGTAGACACTAGAGTTATATACACACTACAGCATCCCTGAATGTGTATCTCACCTGTAACTGTGATACAAATAAGTAATAAATTTACAAAATCAACCATGGGTCAGGTGAACCCATCTGAACAATGAACATGGGAAAATGGAAAACAGACATAAAACTGAAAATGAATATGACAGTAATGATGAACCAATTACTCTCTCCCCTAGGCTGAATTAAATTACTTAGGGAGAGTGAGAATATGGAAATACTGTAAGGAATACTGTCACTGACATCACTATATATAAAAACAGGAGCATATGCCACTGACCTGCCTGGGTGTAAGCTTGTCAGCCTCCCAGTCACTGGCTCGCACTCTCCAGTCCTTGTCCAGAGCCACATCAAGGTATCTCTGCGCCAGACTGCTAAGACCCAGTCTTGTGCTGCCTGTTTCATTCTGATCAGGACACTGTTGGGCTAGATGTCGAAGATCCACACAACCTCGCACCTATGGACAAAACAGTGATATTTTCTCTCTCTCTGAGAGGAGTAGAGTGTGCACTTAGGCATGGAATAAGTCTTTCGTGTAAGCTTGGAGGAAAAAATACTTTCACTGTATTAAACAATGCACTTTGGCCACTAGACTAAGCACATCAAGTTCACAAAATAATGACGTGTGCTGTCTTCCCCACAACAAATTTTGCATGAACTTGGTCTACAATTACCATCTCTCCATCTTGAATGCTGAGGTGTAACATGGGAACACAAAATTATGGTGTCAATCATGAAAAGTTTTATGAAAAGGACATACAGCAATAGTACTGTCTTATTCTGTCATTTACTTATGGGAACTAAGCTGCAAAGTGAGAAATATCTCTGTCAAATCAATGTGGACAAAATAACTTGAACCTTGGTGAACTTACTATTACACTGTAGTCTTCAAACAGATAGCTGCTGTCTTCCAATGTGCCCACACCAACCTTCAGGATACTATCATCTTGTAGGAAATCCTGCAATACAGACAGTCATATTGTACATCTGTTCTAACCTGACAAAGAACCATAACCACTTTCAGCTCAGTAGTTGATCATATGTAGTCATACTGAAAAGCTGATCTAACTATTAACCAGAGTCTCATTCCTACCTCATAACTAAGACTCATTAAATTTCACACAACCATGCCTTATTATTCAGCCTGTAAATGCCCCAGTTCCACCAGGTGAAAATATATCAAGCAGCGTTATGCATTACAAAACTTTAATCTGACCTCTACACCAAACTTTTTATACCAAGGCAGATGACAATGATTATGATGATGATGATGATGATGATGATGATGATGATGATGGTGATTATGACGATGGTGAAAAATAAACATGATAAAGATGATGACTAAAACTGTAATGATGGCAATAAAGAAAAGCACCCAGATGATGATAATATTTACGTTTCTCTGATGTGAATTAAAACAGCCTGTCATTAGCCAGAAAACACACACACACACAAATCTGTAACTGCAAACCTTCAGTGACTGTGGGAGTGTGGGCATGTGAGACAGCCTTAGCAGAACACAGGTGCCGGCACAGGAGGCCAACTGAAGTACTGCCACTGCCCTTCGCCGCCCCTCCGCCTGAACCCACTCGCAGTCTAACCCTACCCCACCCTCACACCTTGCCTCTCTGTGGGGGGGTGGGGGGGGACAAAAAGTATATATTTCTCCAAAGCATACAGGTAGTACAGTTCTTTCCCCTTAACTTGATCCACATTTTCATCCTTTCCAGCTTATTTCACACAGCTTTGTGGCAGATAAAGGCAATGGTATGGCTTTGTATCCTTTCCACAGCACTTCTCATCATGACAAGCATCATATTCTAGTGTTGATCTACTCTTACAACTCAGCACTCTAGGATGGAAATATGGCAATTTTTGGACAAGTTAGTGTGAAAAGAGTACATTCTAACCCTATTCCATCACCTGTATAGCGTCTGCCATTTTCATTTTCATTCTTTGACTGGTAATGTTTCAATTTAGTTTTTCCTTATAAAGGCTCCAAAATGTTAACATGCATCAGACTTGGTCACCTAACAGCAACTCTCCTCCCTGCTTGATCTCTAGCAGCCTCTTTACTCAGTCCCTTATCTCTGAGGTCACACTCTATGACCATGTCCCAGGTCTTTTCTGATCTCCTCTTGCAACTCCTCCCTCAATGTTCCCACCTCTCATCCACCTAACTGTCATCCTCCATCCTTTCCACATGCCCAAACCATCTCAATCTACACCTTCTCATCACATCACTTATACATTCAAGCCCCATCCTTCCTCTCAACTCTTCATTCCCAATCCTAACCCTCTAGGCTTGTCATTCAAGGTCAGATCCATCTAATCATTCTCATCTCTGTGTCTGAGCATGTGAATATTCACCTCCTTTTCTATCCAAGACACACCATACAGCATTACATAACTGAATAAAAGATAAATGTCAATCTATGGCAGTAAAAGGCTTGAGCATAAGGCTGTTCTATCCATCTACTGCCAGACACCTTAATCCTGTGCAGGGTAGCCACAAACAAATCATCTCCATGTTGCCCTGTCCCCAACTGCATTCTGCCTCTCTCATATACCTCCCTACTCCATCCCTCCATCTCATCCTCAGTCTCCCCCTCCCTCTACCCCCACCACCTCACTCACATACATTCTTCTAGTTAGTCTCACACTCTCAATCCTCTCCACATAGCCAAGCCACCTCAATGTAATTCTCCTAACACTTTCTATCACATGTACCTCTCCACTCCATCCCTCCACCTCATCCTTGGTCTCCCCCTCCCTCTCTTCCCCCTCACATACAACCTTCTAGTTAGTCTCTCACTCTCCACATGACTGTTACAGTAGATTCTTCTTACTCACTTGTACAACCTGGGTAAAATGGCATCCCACTGGCTTTGTCTGGTCACTACAAGGACTTTCCTATGGGGTGAGATGGCCAGGTGTCGCATCCGCCTGAAATGTGCCTCCCTCACAGCCCCAGCCAGCCTGCCACGGCCAAGATACAGGCACATCCCCACCCCCACAACTGCACTGCCTGCCACCACCACCCACTTTGACCGTATCCAGTCCAACATCACTACTGCCTGTGGGATAAAGGGAAAATGAAAAAGTACAGTGTTGGTATGTTTGTAGTAATAATAATAATAACCCATCCATCATCCAATCCCATGTCGCCCCATAGAGAAGCGTAGGAGCTCGGGGCTAGGCAAGTTGGTCCTGACATTTAAGATGAGAGTGACCAGCCTTACTCATCCCTGAGTGGCATTACATGAGCAATTAACCCCAACCACCCCCTGGATATAAACCTACACAGGCTCAATCCGATTGGAGCACGTTAATTGCCCACTAAACCATCAGGCGTCATAATTTGGTTATATGGTTACCACCCAGCGTAGAAAATAGCTTCCCAGTGTACAGGAGACCATTTGGCTTGTCACTGCATCGAAACAGTTTACTTACCTCATAATTACTGCACTGCCAATACCAGCTAATTACTACTTAACTCTCGACTACTACTGTGTCAGCTATTAATACTCACTAACTGGAGTCAGGATGCATAAACCTCTTCCTGAACTTCGTCTATGAATATATGCGACGACGAGTAACTTCCCGGGTTTCCCGAGCTGCAGTAGTAACACACGTAGCTTACACGCTGTTTCCGGAAAATTGCACCATCTTATATGTAGATTCCTTGCTCAACTTCTACGTTTCACATTCGATAACCATGAATTCAACTGATCACTGATAAGAATATATAAATAAATAAATAAATAAAAAATAACCCGCCCCCTTGACGGTTTGTTTGTAAACATTGCAGACAAACCTTTCCCCCCTGCAACAGTTCCCCTTCATTTCTGTCCGCTATAGTTCTTTCAACTTAATATAGCTTAGATTTTCGTCCTTTTGTAGCCTATATCGTTTAACTGCGTGGTACAGAAAGACGATGCTACGGCTCTACCCCATACTTCATTTCTATAGAGCTTCTTCGTGACTTGTATATTCTACAGCTTATTGGTTCAGGTCAGTGGCAGAGACAACACTACGGCGTACATTCTTTCTGTAGCACTTCTTCGTGACTGGCATATTGTAATGTTAATCTGGTGTTACAGCTCAGTGGCAGAAAGACAATAATACGGTGCTACATCCTATCTGTAAAGCTCCTTCGTGACTAGCAAATTCTAGTGTTATTCTCTTGTTACAACTAGCCTAAGTGGAAGACAACACTACGGTGTTACACTCTATAGCGCCCAATCGTGACTGTATAGTATATTCTAGTGTTATTGTTACAGCTCAATGGTTGAAAGAACGTTTTTGGATGTTTTTGTAGGTGGAAATAGAGGTAACGGAAGATTCAGCTCCCTCATGTAACCGGTATTTTGTTCTGAAGGATGAACAAGGGATAAGGTAAGTTTCTTCTCTCATTTTTGCTTCTTCTTTCTGAGAGAGAGAGAGAGAGAGAGAGAGAGAGAGAGAGAGAGAGATGGTAAAGCGCAGTGATATGTGACCTTGAGCGATAGGAAGATATGATGCAGGTTTATGTAATATTCGTGACTCTCTCTCTCTCTCTCTCTCTCTCTCTCTCTCTCGGGATTCCCTCACTTCCTTATATACGTCCATGATGAAGTAGGCAATTTGTGGATGGTGAATGACTTGAACCACTGAATCACTTCCCTAGACTGTAATACTAAATCGTAGTTGCAATAAATCTGATGAGCCTTGGTAATGACATATGAATGAGTCTCCTTGGTTACTGTTGCAAGCTTTTGTTTTTCATGGAACTAAACCACTCCCATATTTTTCAATAGGCCCTGATACTTCCCCCCACATCGAATGCTCAGTCGTAACAATGGATTAGCACTGAATATTATGCTAGTCACAAAGAAGTGCTGAGGATCGTAGACCATGTAGCACTCATTCTGCTATCGGGCCATGTGAAATTAACTGCAAATGAACGAAAATCCGAGGATAGATACCTGTGTTTGTCTATTAGGAAGAAAGGTGGACAGAGTGAACATGGACGGTAAATAAATGCCTCTGTATTGTCATTTAACTACTACTACTACTACTACTACTACTATACACTGCTACCACCACCACCATCACCACTACTACCATCACTACTACTATCACCACCACCACTACTACTACTACTGCTGCTGCTGCTGCTGCTGCTGCTGCTGCTGCTTTTTTTCCCTCTATGGTTTCAGACGTAAGGCACACCCTATCTCTTTTTACTTTAACTTGGCTCAGATTTTCGTCCTTTTGCAGCTTATTTCACGTAGCCCAGTGTCAGAAAATGACATTACTTCGGCTCTGCATCCTTCCCATACACTTCCTCGTGACTAGCATCATATTCTAGTGCTTTTAAAAGGGCATATTTTAGCATGATGTTGCCTACGTGGTTCACCTAACACTTCTTCCTTAGCGATTTATTTTTGGATATTGCCTGATTAACTTTTGGGGCACTGTCCAGAGTAAGGTGATATTGGAAGGATTTTTGTAACTGGAGAGAACAGTAAGGTATAATTTGCATACTAAATCACTTAGGAAAAGGTGTTAGGGAGGATTTAAGTTGCTGAAAGATTTTATGTAACAGAAGAGGACAGTAAGGTGTAATAAGCAAACTAAATCGCGTAGGAAGATGTATTAGGGAGGATTTACGTTACTGGAAGGATTTGTGCAACACAGAAGAGGGCAGTAAGGTGTAATAAGCAAACTAAATCGCTTAGGAAAAGGTGTGAAGGAGGGTTTACGTTACTGGAAGGATTTATGCAACACAGAAGAGGGCAGTGAGGTGTAATAAGCACACTAAATCGCTTAGGGAAAAGGGATTAGGGAGCCAAGATGATCACAGTAATTGTCCCTTCATGCTCGGTTCAACTCTATAACAGCTACCGGAACTAGTGGCTCTTAAGTTTTGATTTCAAGGGCATGCAAGGGCGTCTCTCTCTCTCTCTCTCTCTCTCTCTCTCTCTCTCTCTCTCTCTCTCTCTCTCTCTCTTGGACCATCTTCAACAATAGCCTTACACTTTTCTTCATTCTCTCTCTCTCTCTCTCTCTCTCTCTCTCTCT